>JAPEVG010000246.1:0-53441 GCA_029747595.1 Trametes cubensis | reverse complement strand
TTTAGAAGCATCGCACTCAATCTGAAATGGTTTCTCCGGGTCCGGGATTTGCAGGATTGGTTCTTCAGTAAACCGCTTCTTGAGTGTGTCGAATGCTTTCTGACAATCAGAGGTCCACAGNAAAAGGCTGGTCCTTCTTGGTTAATTCCGTGAGGGGTCGGACTATCTTTGAATAATCCCGAATGAACCGTCGGTAGAAATTACCGAAGCCTAGGAATGCCTGAACCTGCTTGACTGTTTTCGGTGGTTCCCACTCGATGTTACGAATGTACGATAGGTCTTGCGTCGTCTCAACGAACTAGTAACATTTCCTAGTACTTACTCTGTACGATACAAGTATGGCGAACTCTGTGATTCTAGCTATATGGCGGATTCTATGGAACAGTCTCGTATTGTCTAGGACTTTCTATGCACAGTCACTTCTGCACAGTGCACAGTCGTTCTGCACAGTGCACAGGCGCTTCTGCGCAGCGCACAGCAGCACTGCCACAGTGTTACTAGGTTCGACTAGCGCTGACTACTACGTACCAGAAAGTCCTTGTATACGCTAGAATATTCCGTCTACAGGCTGGTATACATGTATATAAGAGGCGACGCCATAGAGCGACCCTCAGCTTTCAGTCTCTTTGCGAATTACGACTTTGGTTGCTCGTTACCTCGCTTTCACTGCAAATACTACTACGCGCTTATCTTCGACAAGCTAGGGCTAGTAGCTGAATAGATACAAGCTCTCTATTCATTGACGTCTTAAGGCTTGATAGTTTAAGAGTCACGCTCGAAAGCGTAACATTAGACTGAAAGCTTTAACCCTCCACTTGTTAAAAGTGCAGAGGCCTACGTCGGAAGACAACGACTACGAAACGCATCAGAACTCTCTCTTGCTCGTAACGTACAGAGAGACGATAGTCAATACGGAGGGAACTACACAACCCCCATTGCGACAATCACCCAGGGTACTAGGCGGAAGGAACAAAACACTGCCGAGCTTACCACCACTCGCGATCCCGGAGAATCTAGTTGCTCTCCCAAGTTCGCCAGGAGGATCCCCATTCCCCTTGATAAGAGGTTTTAGCTCGACAATCCCTTACGTAGAAAGTACCGGTTCAATATCGTCGAGTCAGAGCACTCGAGTATCGGAACAAGAACCCGCGTTTCAGAGAACACAAGAGTGGAGAGAATATAGGAATTCTCTGGCCATTCAGGCGGAATCAGGAGTAGCAATAGGCGTACCCATTCCAACCCGAGCGAGTCCAGGAACGGATAGTTCGCATCGATCGACTCCAGGAACAAGTGTTGAAGAAGCATCCTCAACGGACGGGATATTCTATCGGAGAACACAGCTTCCGGTGCACGCGGTCGATACACTTCGAGTTATAGCAGATAACTTGGAAGTACTAGGACAGGAAGACTTCACGAGGAGATATCACGCGACTCTTGAACGGGCGCATCGATATATAACTCAGGTCATCCAGACACTCGAATTTATTCCAAGACAAGTTGTTACGCCTCCAACGAGGGTACGAAACTTTGCGGAATATCTTCAGAACCAGATTGACTACCTACGAGCAAAGGTTATCAATCCGGAGAACTACGCAGATATAGACCTCAAAGAAAACCTTAGGAAATTCCGTAGTTGCCTCCGAGCTAGGGAACTACATCAGGCTTTCCTACGACAAGCACAACGTGTATGAGTTCAGCCGAACCATATAGTTGTTCAAGGTCATATCATCTATACAACTCCGACAAAGCTCGGGACGTATACTATCGAGAAAGCGTAGACAAGTGGAATTTTTGCACCAACGAAAGGTGTCCACTTCGGTACAACACTAAGGAGGTTCCAAACGTCAAGCACGCATCGGCTTTAATCCTAACACACTCCTCACAAGAGCGGGATATTACTAAAACCCACGGACGACAAACCCCGGTAGTCAAGAATCCACTACCTGCTGGAAAAGCTACTGGTCGGATTAATAGTCCGAGAGTTGCGTCAGGATCGTTTCCGACTTCAAGAGTAGGAACCCCGAAACCTCAAGAATCCGAATCACCTAAGGAATCAGGTCCATCCTTTAAGGAGAAAGGAAAGAAGACCGAACCGCCTAAGGTAGAGGATTCGGACAAGGAGGACGAGACTTTTCGGACAACGGTCGAAACACCTGAACCGAGAGAAGAACATATTCAGACAGAGGTCGAGGAGACTAAATCTGAATTGGAGTATACAAGTCGCAGTGCAACCCCAGAATTCGTACGAAAATCAGTACCATCGTACATGTCGGGAACAGCGACAGCAGAATCCATTTCTGGAGCCCATAGGTATGCGTTCACTCCGCAAGGGCAAAGCTCTGAAGGAGCAAGGTACGGGTCTCTATTCGGTGGACCAACCCCCAGTCCTTCTGGAGGGGGAGGAGGAGGCGGACCAGGTAGGCCTGGAGGACGGCCTGATCCTGAGCCTTCAGATCCCCACTCCCCAGGAGGAGGACCACCAGGACCGCCGGGACCACCAGAACCAGACCCAGACCCGGAACCGCAAGGAGCTCCAGGAAATGCGCCGCAAGGACAAGGGAAAGGCAAGATCAAGGACCCTGAGGTCTTCAACGGAGACCGAGATAAAACCAGGTCCTTCCTCAATCAACTGTTCCTGTTGTTCACGGCACGGCCCCACGACTTCGTTAATGATTACACGAAGGTGGCGACGGCCCTATCCTTCATGGAAGGGGATAATATAAACTACTGGAAGGACACAACAATTCAGCGAGCTGAAGAGGAAATCAGACCGGGAGTCTCTCGAGGTTTTGACTCTTGGCCGGTCTTCAAAAGGAATTTCCTCCTCGCATTTGCTCCAGTAGACAAGGTCGACGATTCTATGGTTAATCTCACAACAATACAGCTCAAGGACTACTCTTCAGTCGACGAGTTCAATGCGAGGTTCATGGATCTAGCTCTCAAGGGAAAAATTCTGGACCCAGCAGCGCAGCTTGCCCTGTACAGGAATGCGCTTCCAGAATATTTACTGAAGAAGATATCCATGTCGTACCCTCCGCCGACGACCATTGAAGAGTGGATGACTAGAACTAAGGAGATCGACCATAGCTAYCACCTTACGGAGAAGATYTTGGCTAATCGCAGAGGACGCAAAGCCAAAACCYCGAAGACTAGGAAGAAYGTCAAGATGGTTAATCTYGAGGACGACTCGCTCGATATTAACAAGCTCTCTGTCAAGGAGAGACAGGAGCTGCAAGACAAGGGACTATGYTTCCGGTGCAGGAAGCYGGGACATATTTCYAGAGACTGTCCTTCTAAACCTAAGAARCCCGGCAAACCTGTCAGTYGGAAGGTAMGACAGGTTACMGACGAGGATTTAGAGGACGAGTCTGAGGAGATCTCAGACGAAGAGGACGACGAGGACGAAGAGGACAATATYTCTATTAACGCRCTCAGGGCTACRGATTTCGAGACGGGTTTTTAGGCAGGCAAGCAGACTCGACGCCTGACTTGCCCAARGAACTGCATGTAACTATTGTAACCAATACAGAGCGGAGACGCAGTGCTCTGCTGATACCCGGTTACATGCAGGTTCAGGACAAAGCCGTCGAAATCAAGGGGCTCATCGACACTGGTGCGGACGCAGTGATCGTCAATAAAAAGATTGTGGACAAGTACAATCTTCCGACAGTCAGACTACCGAAGACTCTGACTTTCCGGAATGCGGACGATAGCGTTAATAGTATGGGAACCATTACCCATCGGGTGGAGGGGACATTTAATCTCCACGGGAAGAAGCTTCCAACAAATTGGTATGTGGCCGACATTGGACGGGACGATGTCCTATTCGGCATGCCATGGATCCGTAAGTACAATCCTAATATCGACTGGGAAAGTGGTCGCATTACTTTCAAGTCGGATATTATCAAGAAGCAGCAGCAGATCCATAAATACCAATGCGAGCACGACCCACCCGAAGGGATGCTGTGGAACTTCCCAGTAAAACCTCTAAATCAAGATATGGTCGTATCGTTCGTACGTGCTATACCGGACGAGGACGACGCAGACCCAGACTCCGAAAGGCTTATGTTTAATCCTTCAAGGGCCATCGAGCTATGGTACCGCAAGAAGAAAATCCGAAAGATTAATAAGTCTACGGAGATCGCTATAGCAGCGAAGAAAGACCAGAAGGAGAAGACCTTGGACGAAATCCTACCTGATTTTGTAAAAGACTATCGACAGGTCTTTGAGAAGAAGGCAGCAAGTAGATTTCCGCCCTCGAGACCATGGGACCATGCTATCGAATTCAAGAAGGACTTCGACCATCATACCAAGGGGTCTTGGAGGAAAATCTACCCTCTGACCTATACGGAACGTATAGAACTCGACAAATTCATTACGGAGAACCTCGAGAAGGGCTACATTCGAAAATCCAAGTCTCCACTAGCCTCGCCATTTTTCTTTGTCACCAAGAAGGATGGGAGTCTGCGACCTGTTCAAGACTACAGGGCTCTTAATGAGGGGACTATTAAAAACGCATATCCCTTGCCGCTCATTAGCGACATCATTGACCGGCTGAAAGGGGCCACAATATTCACCAAACTCGACGTGCGAGCAGGGTACAATAATGTTCGCATCAAAGAGGGCGATGAGTGGAAAGCTGCGTTTATAACACCCAGTGGATTGTTCGAACCGACAGTCATGTTTTTTGGTTTGTGCAACGCACCGGCCACATTCCAAAACATGATGAATGACCTCTTCCGAGACATGCTCCAGGAAGGATGGATGGTCATTTACATGGACGACATCCTGATATTCTCAGACAATGTCGAGGATCACCACGAACGGACGCGAAGAGCTTTACAGCGACTTCAAGACAGTGACCTATTCCTCAAGGCGGAAAAGTGCGAATTCGACAGACAAGAAGTCGAATTTCTAGGATCAATAATCCGGCCAGGAGTAGTCGCTATGGATCCAGTAAAGCTCAAGGCAATTATCGAGTGGGAACCACCGAAAACAGTCAAGCAGGTTCAGGCATTCCTAGGGTTCGGTAATTTCTACCGACGGTTCATTCGGGATTATTCAAAGATAGTCCGACCCCTCACGGAATTAACCAAGAAGGACCAGCCTTTTCTGTGGACCCCTGATTGCCAGAAAGCATTCGACACACTCAAGAAGCGGTTTACTGAAGAACCGATCCTGCAAATCCCGGATCCGGAGAAACCATTTCAGATTGAGTGCGATGCTTCTAAGGTCGCAACAGGTGCCGTACTACGACAGCAAAGAGAGGACGGACTATGGCATCCTTGTGCCTATTTGTCCAAGTCCTTTACTCCTGCGGAACGGAACTATCAGATTTATGATAGGGAATTGTTAGCCATTGTTCGAGCTCTCGAAGCATGGCGACATTTTTTGCAGGGTTCCCCACACCCTACAGAAATTCTATCAGATCACAAAAATCTGACCTACTTCCGTACGGCGCAGAAGTTAAATCGCAGACAGGCGCGATGGCATTTATTCCTCTCGGAGTTCAACATCGTAATCAAGCACCAACCCGGAAAATCCCTCACTCAAGCAGACGCCCTTTCTCGGAGATCAGGGCATGACGGGGGGGNAAAATGACAACAAGGACGTCGTATTACTAGGGCCAGAACTTTTTGCCAAAGCTGTCAACATTGAGCTACAAGAGCGCATCCGTGATAGCAAGCTACGGGACAACTCGGTAGTAGAGTACATTACTCTAAAAGGAAAGGCTACCAAACGCCCAGAGTTCGGCAAGCCAGAAGATTGGTCCGACGACGACGGAATACTCCTGTATAAGAACAGAGTATACGTTCCACCAGATAATCAATTGTATCGTGATATAGTCAAGATGCATCACGACGCACCGATTATGGGACACCCAGGAGTCCAGAAAACCTACGATCTGGTTAAACGGGAATATATGTGGCCAGGCATGCGGAAATTCATTGTGCAATACGTCAAAGGTTGCGCCGCTTGCCAAACAAGCAAGGTCAATACGCATCCCATTAAACCAGGCTTAATTCCCATTCAACACAGTGGGGATACTAGGCCTTTCCGGACAATTACTATGGATTATATCACGGATCTACCGGAGTCGGATGGATTTAATGCCGTCCAAGTGGTAGTCGACCATGATGTATCCAAGGCAGCGGTATTTTCCCCTTGCACTAAGAATATTACGGCTGAAGGAGCCATGGATATTCTGCAAAGGGATGTATATCGCAGATTCGGATTACCCGCGAAGGTCATCTCGGATCGAGGACCGCAATTCATCTCCAAGGCATTCAAGGAATTACACAACAGCCTCGGAATTGAAACGGCACTCAGCACGGCCTACCATCCTCAGACCGATGGAGAAACGGAGCGAGTCAATCAGGAACTCGACCTAGCACTTCGGCTCTACTGTGCTAACAATCCGGAGAACTGGGCCAAAGTGCTGCCTCAATTCGAATTCGCGCACAATCAGCGGACACACTCTGTCACGGGAAAATCCCTGTTTGAGCTCCTCTACGGGTTTCAGCCAGAGGCCGCTGGGACAGTCCGAACAACCCCAAAGCATCCAAGTACGGAGCAGAGGCTTCAAAGTCTTCAGGAAGCCAGGGAGAATACAATAGCTGCGCATGCGCAGGCCGCCGCAGCTATGTCAAGAAGACTCCCCGCTGCGCAAGTTCCGCTGAAGCTCGGAGACAAGGTTCTTCTCGATACAAAGAACCTAAGGCTTCCATATGTCTCCAGGAAGTTGATTCCAAAACGAGTGGGACCGTTCACAATCGTCAAGGTCTTGGGACCGGTTACATTTAAGTTAAAACTCCCGGAGAAATGGAAGATACACCCTGTCTTCCACGCAGCGCTACTTACCCCGTACCATACAACTAAGGAGCACGGACCAGACTACGTCCGACCTCCACCGATTCCCACTCCAGAATTGACTGAAGGAGCGGAATGGGAGGTAGAAGCAATTCTGAGCCACCGCACTAGAGGTACCCAAAAGCAGTATCTAGTGGCTTGGAAGGGTTGGCCCGCGTCGGAAAATTCTTGGGAACCAGAAAGACATCTCAAGAACGCGCAGTCGATCTTGCGCAACTATAAGAAGAGGCACAAGTTGTCGTGAAAGACTCAACCCACTCCTCACTCAAATATTCCCTCCAATTTTCTAAACATTTTCTGATATTCACTATGGTCAACACTCGCACTCATCTCACTGGTCGCCGCTTCTCTGAGGCGTCCAGGCGCAACATCCCCTGTCCCCCCAACTTCATCTGCGAACGGAGGACGGTTTTCTACAATCATCTCCCTCGACACACTGTCTCGGCCAACGACGAAGGCACCCTTGCCGACCGCATCGGCTGGGTCATTGTTCACCCTGACCTCTACAGTCACGTAGAGGCTCGAATTTCTCATCTCCCTGAGGTCAAGGACATCATCGACGTCTACCGCTCTCTCGCCAGGGCTGCTCCGTCTTACGGAGTTCTCGTCAACTATAACAAGAGGACGTCGGCGCCCAAGTCAGAGAAGAAGAAAGTCGATCAGGTGGCGAACGAGGCTTACCAGGCGGTGATCCAAGGAGCAGAGAAGGTACTTTTGATGCTCGCTAACCCCCAGATCGCGGGGGCTCTTTCGGATCTTATGCCCCTCCGTAACCAACACGGTACTCATAACTGGGGGCATATTTTCTGGCCGCAATGTCTCGATGACTACCCGGAGCCTATCGAGGTAGATGAGGATGAAGACTCGGATGTGAGTTCAGTCGGAGGATGGTCAGTTCCCTCAACTGACCCATGGAAGGTTGCTACTCCAGACCCCGAGGAGGAAGCTGTCAAGTGGGGTCAAACCTCTGAGGAGTCTACCCCCTCTTTGGTTTCATCTCGCTCGGATTCACCTTACTCCGAGGTGGAATCATTTGACCTTCTCCCAGAGCTCGAACATCTCGAGCTCAGTACGGTCGACGAGGTCGACGAGCTCTCTGAAGAAGAGTTCCACAAGGCCCTGAAGGTCGCGGTTAGGGCACCCTCCCCTCCTCCTCCCCCCTCATCGACGCTCACTAAGAACGCTGAAGAACCTCGTGGACGCTGCGGTTTCTTTCGAGGAACCGGAGAAGATCGACTTGGCTATGTCAATTCCAACGGCGACATCTTCGTGGTCCCCAACAATCCTTTCGGCATCTCCGTCACCCGGATCATGGTTGCATACCATCTGCGATGGCCGGAAGCCTCTGTCAGGACCACAATGGCAGCCTCTCTCCTGATCGACGACGTCATTGCTCGTCGAGGAAACTTCCCTGCCTTCAAGATCGAGGCCGAACGCACCCCGACGACTTATCGCCAGGCTATAGGCATGTCGGCGGCAGAGTCGGCGCAGTGGGATTGTATTCGGGCGGTAGGTAATGAGTCTGACCTCGTCCAGATCTCTTTGGACGTCTTCCGTCCTGAGGTCGTCGAGCGTAACCAGAACATTATCGTGCATGCCTAAGGTCGAGGACGACCTTCAGCGGAGGGGGAGCTGATGTTACGAATGTACGATAGGCGTCTTACGAACTGTACGATTTGGTATGGCCTCTACTTCCGTCTCTGTACTATACGAATATGGCGGACTCTAGGATTCTAGCTACGGTTCTTTAAGACGGGAATGGTCTCGTATTATCTAGGACTCTCTAGGACTTTCTATGCACAGTTACTTCTGCACAGTGCACAGTCGCTTCTGCGCAGTGCACAGGCGCTTCTGCACAGTACACAGCGGCACTGCCACAGTGTTACTAGGTTCAACCAGCGCTGACTACTACGTACCAGAAAGTCCGTGTATACGCTAGAACATTCCGTCTACAGGCCTGCATACATGTATATAAGAGGCGACGCCATAGAGCGACCCTCAGCTTTCAGTCTCTTTGCGAATTACGACTTGGTTTACTCGTTACCTCGCTTTCACTGCAAATACTACTACGCGCTTATCTTCGACAAGCTAGGGCTAGTAGCTGAATATATATAAGCTCTATATTCATTGACGTCTTAAGGCTTGAGAGTTTAAGAGTCACGCTCGAAAGCGTAACATTAGACTGAAAGCTTTAACCCTCCACTTGTTAAAAGTGCAGAGGCCTACGTCGGAAGACAACGACTACAAAACGCATCAGAACTCTCTCTTGCTCGTAACGTACAGAGAGACGATAGTCAATACGGAGGGAACTACACATCCCCCATTGCGACAATCACCCAGGGTACTAGGCGGAAGGAACAAAACACTGCCGAGCTTACCACCACTCGCGATCCCGGAGAATCTAGTTGCTCTCCCAAGTTCGCCAAGAGGATCCCCATTCCCCTTGATAAGAGGTTTTAGCTCGACAATCCCTTACGTAGAAAGTACCGGTTCGACATCATCGGGTCGGAGCACTCGAGTATCGGACCACGAACCCGCGTTTCAGAAAACAGACGAGTGGAGAGAATATAGGAATTCTCTGGCCATTCAGGCGGAATCAGGAGTAGCAATAGGCGTACCCATTCCAACCCGAGCGAGTCCAGGAACGGATAGTTCGGATCGATCGACCCCAGGAATAAGTGTTGAAGAAGCATCCTCAACGGACGGGATATTCTATCGGAGAACACAGCTTCCGGTGCACGCGGTCGATACACTTCGAGTTATAGCAGATAACTTGGAAGTACTAGGACAGGAAGACTTCACGAGGAGATATCACGCGACTCTCGAACGGGCGCATCGATATATAACTCAGGTCATCCAGACACTCGAATTTATTCCAAGACAAGTTGTTACGCCTCCAACGAGGGTACGGAACTTTGCGGAATATCTTCAGAACCAGATTGACTACCTACGAGCAAAGGTTATCAATCCGGAGAACTACGCAGATATAGACCTCGAAGAAAACCTTAGGAAATTCCGTAGTTGCCTCCGAGCTAGGGAACTACATCAGGCTTTCCTACGACAAGCACAACGTGTATGAGTTCAGCTGAACCATATAGTTGTTCAAGGTCATATCATCTATACAACTCCGACAAAGCTCGGGACGTATACTATCGAGAAAGCGTAGACAAGTGGAATTTTTGCACCAACGAAAGGTGTCCACTTCGGTACAACACTAAGGAGGTTCCAAACGTCAAGCACGCATCGGCTTTAATCCTAACACACTCCTCACAAGAGAGGGATATTACTAGCACCCACGGACGACAACCCGCGCTAGTCAAGAAACCACTACTTGCTGGAAAAGCTACTGGTCGGATTAATAGTCCGAGAGTTGTGTCAGGATCGTTTCCGACTTCAAGAGTAGRAACCCCARAACCTCARGAATCCGAATCACCTARGGAATCAGGTCCATCCTTCAAGGAGAAAGGAAAGGAGACCGAACTGCCTAAGGTAGAAGACTCGGACAAGGAGGACGAGACTTTTCGGACGTCGGTCGAAGCACCTGAACCGAAAATCGAGGAAACTATTCGGATTAAGGTCATAGTACCTGCACCGAAGACAGAAGACACTCGGATCGAGGCAGAAACACCTGAACCGAGAGAAGAGCATATTCAGACAGAGGTCGAGGAGACTAAATCTGAATTGGAGTATATTAGTCGCAGCGCAACCCCAGAATTTGTACGAAAATCAGTACCATCGTACATGTCGGGAACAGCGACAGGAGAATCCATTTCTGGAGCCCATAGGTATGCGTTCGCTCCGCAAGGGCAGAGCTCTGAAGGAGAAAGGTACAGGTCTCTATTCGGTGGACCAGCCCCCCAGGCAACAGCAAGTTCTGGAGGAATTATCAATCCTTCTGGAGGTGGAGGAGGAGGCGGACCAGGTAGGCCTGGAGGTCGGCCTGACCCTGAGCCTTCAGATCCCTACTCCCCAGGAGGAGGACCACCAGGACCACCAGGACCACCAGGACCGGACCCAGATCCGGAACCGCAAGGAGCTCCAGGAAATGCGCCAGGGAATGCGCCGCAAGGACAAGGGAAAGGCAAGATCAAGGACCCTGAGGTCTTCAACGGAGACCGAGACAAAACCAGGTCCTTCCTCAATCAACTGTTCCTGTTGTTCACGGCGCGGCCCCACGACTTCGTTAATGATTACACGAAGGTGGCGACGGCCCTATCCTTCATGGAAGGGGACAATATAAACTACTGGAAGGACACCACAATTCAGCGAGCTGAAGAGGAAATTAGACCGGGAGTCTATCGAGGCTTTGACTCTTGGCCGGTCTTCAAGAGAAATTTCCTGCTCGCCTTTGCCCCAGTAGATGAGGTCGACGACTCTATGGTTAATCTCACGACAATACAGCTCAAAGACTACTCTTCAGTCGACGAGTTCAATGCGAGGTTCATGGATCTAGCTCTCAAGGGAAAAATTCTGGACCCAGCAGCACAGCTTGCCCTGTACAGGAATGCGCTTCCAGAATATTTACTGAAGAAGATATCCATGTCGTACCCTCCGCCGACGACCATTGAAGAATGGATGACTAGAACTAAGGAGATCAACCATAGCTATCACCTCACGGAGAAGATTTTGGCTAATCGCAGAGGACGCAAAGCCAAAACCTCGAAGACTAGGAAGAACGTCAAGATGGTCAATGTCGTGGACGACTCGCTCGATATTAACAAGCTCGCTATCAAGGAGAGACAGGAGTTGCAAGACAAGGGACTATGCTTCCGGTGCAGGAAGCCGGGACATATTTCCAGAGATTGTCCTTCTAAACCTAAGAAGCCCAGCAAATCTGTCAGTCGGAAGGTACGACAGGTTACCGATGAGGATTTAGAGGACAAGTCTGAGGAGATCTCAGATGAAGAGGACAAAGAGGACAAAGAGGACAATATTTCTATTAACGCACTCAGGGCTACGGATTTCGAGACGGGCTTTTAGGCAGGCAAGCAGACTCAATGCCTGACTTGCCCAAGGAACTGCATGTAACTATTGTAACCAATACAGAGCGGAGACGCAGTGCTCTGCTGATACCCGGTTACATGCAGGTTCAGGACAAAGCCGTCGAAATCAAAGGGCTCATCGACACTGGTGCGGATGCAGTGATTGTCAATAAAAAGATTGTAGACAAGTACAATCTTCCGACAGTCAGACTACCAAAGACTCTGACTTTCCGGAACGTGGACGATAGCGTTAATAGTATGGGAACCATTACCCATCGGGTGGAGGGGACATTTAACCTCCATGGGAAGAAGCTCCCAACAAATTGGTATGTGGCCGACATTGGGCGGGACGATGTCCTATTTGGCATGTCATGGATCCGCAAGTACAATCCTAATATCGACTGGGAAAGTGGTCGCATTACTTTCAAGTCGGATATTATCAGAAAGCAGCAGCAGATCCATAAATACCAATGCGAGCACGACCCACCCGAAGGGATGCTGTGGAACTTTCCAGTAAAACCTCTAAATCAAGACCTGGTCGTATCGTTCGTACGTGCTATACCGGATGAGGACGATGCAGACCCAGACTCCGAAAGACTTACATTTAATCCTTCGAGGGCCATCGAGCTATGGTACCGCAAGAAGAAAATCCGAAAGATTAATAAGTCTACGGAGATCGCTATAGCAGCAAAGAAAGACCAGAAGGAGAAGACCTTGGACGAAATCCTACCTGATTTTGTAAAGGACTATCAACAGGTCTTTGAGAAAAAGGCAGCAAGTAGATTTCTGCCTCAAGACCATAGGACCATGCTATCAAATTCAAGAAGGACTTCGACCATCATACCAAGGGATCTTGGAGGAAGATCTACCCTCTGACCTATACGGAACGTATAGAACTCAACAAATTCATTGCAGAGAACCTCGAGAAGGGCTACATTCAAAAATCAAAGTCTCCCCTAGCCTCGCCATCTTTCTTTGTCACGAAGAAGGATGGGAGTCTTCGACCTGTTCAAGACTACAGGGCTCTTAATGAGGGGACTATTAAAAACACATATCCCTTGCCGCTCATTAGCAACATCATTGACCGGCTGAAAGGGGCCACAATATTCACCAAACTTGACGTGCGAGCAGGGTACAATAATGTTCGCATCAAGGAGGGCGATGAGTGGAAAGCTGCGTTTATAACACCCAGCGGATTGTTCGAACCAACAGTCATGTTTTTTGGTTTGTGCAACGCACCGGCCACATTCCAAAACATGATGAACGACCTCTTCCGAGACATGCTCCAGGAAGGATGGATGGTCATTTACATGGACGACATCCTGATATTCTCAGACAATGTCGAGGATCACCACGAGCGGACACGAAGAGCTTTACAGCGGCTTAAAGACAGTGATCTATTCCTCAAAGCGGAAAAATGCGAATTCGACAGACAAGAAGTCGAATTCCTGAGATCAATAATCCGGCCGGGGGTAGTCGCTATGGATCCAGTAAAGCTCAAGGCAATTATCGAGTGGGAACCACCAAAAACAGTCCAGCAGGTTCAGGCATTCCTAGGGTTCGGTGATTTCTACCGACGGTTCATTCGGGATTATTCAAAGATAGTCCGACCCCTCACGGAATTAACCAAGAAGGACCAGCCTTTTCTGTGGACCCCTGATTGTCAGAAAGCATTCGACACACTCAAGAAGCGGTTTACTGAAGAACCGATCCTGCAAATCCCGGATCCAGAGAAACCATTTCAGATTGAGTGCGATGCTTCTAAGGTCGCAACAGGTGCTGTACTACGACAGCAAGGAGAGGACGGACTATGGCATCCTTGTGCCTATTTGTCCAAGTCCTTCACTCCTGCAGAACGGAACTATCAGATTTATGATAGGGAATTGTTGGCCATTGTTCGAGCTCTCGAAGCATGGCAACATTTTCTGCAGGGCTCCCCACACCCTACAGAAATTCTATCAGACCACAAAAATCTGACTTACTTCCGTACGGCGCAAAAGTTAAATCGCAGGCAGGCGCGATGGCATTTATTCCTCTCGGAGTTCAACATCGTAATCAAGCACCAACCCGGAAAATCCCTAACTCAAGCAGACGCCCTTTCTCGGAGATCAGGGCATGACGGGGGGGGAAAATGACAACAAGGATGTCGTATTACTAGGGCCAGAACTTTTTGCCAAAGCTGTCAACGTTGAGCTACAAGAGCGCATCCGCGATAGCAAGCTACGGGACAACTCAGTAGTGGAGTATATTACTCTAAAAGGAAAGGCTACCAAACGCCCAGAGTTCGGCAAACCAGAAGATTGGTCCGACGACGACGGAATACTTCTGTACAAGAACAGGGTATATGTTCCACCAGATAATCAATTGTATCGTGATATAGTCAAGATGCATCACGATGCACCAATTATGGGACACCCAGGAGTCCAGAAAACCTACGATCTGGTTAAACGGGAATATATGTGGCCAGGCATGCGGAAATTTATTGTGCAATACGTCAAAGGTTGCGCCGCTTGCCAAACAAGCAAGGTCAATACGCATCCCATTAAACCAGGCTTAATTCCCATTCAACACAGTGGGGATACTAGGCCTTTTCGGACAATTACCATGGATTATATCACGGATCTACCAGAGTCGGATGGATTTAATGCCGTCCAAGTGGTAGTCGACCATGATGTATCCAAGGCAGCGGTATTTTCCCCTTGCACCAAGAATATTACGGCGGAAGGAGCCATGGATATTCTGCAAAGGGATGTGTATCGCAGATTCGGACTACCTGCGAAGGTCATCTCGGATCGAGGACCGCGTTTCATCTCCAAGGCATTCAAAGAACTACACAACAGCCTCGGAATTGAAATGGCACTCAGCACGGCCTACCATCCTCAGACAGATGGGGAAACGGAGCGAGTCAATCAGGAACTCGACTTAGCACTTTGACTCTACTGTGCTAATAATCCGGAGAACTGGACCAAACTGCTGCCTCAATTTGAATTCACGCACAATCAGCGAACACACTCTGTCACGGGAAAATCTCCTTTTGAGCTCCTCTACGGGGTTTCAGCCAGAGGCCGCTGGGACAGTCCGAACAACCCCAAAGCATCCAAGTACGGAGCAGAGGCTTCAAAGTCTTCAGGAAGCCAGGGAGAATACAATAGCTGCACATGCGCAGGCCGCCGCAGCTATGTCAAGAAGGCTCCCCGCTGCGCAAGTTCCGCTGAAGCTCGGAGACAAGGTTCTTCTCGATACAAAGAACCTCAGGCTTCCATATGTCTCCAGGAAGTTGATTCCAAAACGAGTGGGACCGTTCACGATCGTCAAGGTCTTGGGACCGGTTACATTTAAGTTAAAACTTCCGGAGAAATGGAAGATACACCCCGTCTTCCACGCAGCGCTACTGACCCCGTACCACACAACTAAGGAGCATGGACCAGACTACATCTGACCTCCACCAGTTCCAACTCCAGAGTCGACTGAAGGATCAGAATGGGAGGTAGAGGCAATCCTAAGTCACCGCATTAGAGGTACCCAAAAGCAGTATCTAGTGGCTTGGAAGGGTTGGTCTGTGTCGGAAAACTCTTGGGAGCCAGAAAAACATCTCAAGAATGCGCAGTCAGTCTTGTGCAACTATAAGAAGAGGCACAAGTTGTTGTGAACGACTCAACCCACTTCTCACCCAAATATTTCCTTAAATCTTCTGAATAATTTCTCATATATTCACAATGGTCTACACTCGTACTTGTCTCACTGAATGTCACTTCGCTGAGGCTTCCAGGTGCAACATTCCCCGTTCCCCTAACTTCATCAGGAAAACCTCCCCGGGCGAATTAGCGCTCATGAACGCTAATTAACGCCAAGTCACGGTGGTGCAATCTATTAGTCTCTCATTAGCACTATTTAAGATAATCCAGTACTCAATTAGTAAGATGTATCTCTCATCAAGCATCCCATGCATTGATAGCTTGTTTAATTGTATTAATAAGCTACCTTCAATTGAGCCCATAAGGTAGGGAATGTGGTTATCTGAGGGATGGACGTCCGATGCAAAGTCAGAATATAGGCGCCGAAAGAGGCGGCTGCAACAAATTCGGATTTGTTCGGCATTTGGGCGTCTATTTGCCTTATTAGGACGGTGCCCGCCACGTTGCTCAATGTTCCAGTATCTTCTGCACGCACTTTCTTATAATCACAGACATTCGCCTCTCCCCTTCTCCTCTTGCACTCGGACTCGGACTACTGGCTGCTCAATCTCTCGTGTTCTCAGTGACTCTGTAGTGCACCTGATCTGGCTACACTTCTCTGACCTGTGCCCTCCGTGCCCACTAGACTTGTGTGCAGCTTGACGGAACCGAGTGGATTGTCCCCTGCCGGGGAATAGGGCGTGGGCTGGGTCCTCGTATTCAAAGAAATCATAGTGAGTATTCTGTTATTATTCCTCCTTGACGCCTTGTCTCTTCATGTCTTTTTCTTGAGATTGACCCACTATAGCAGGCTTATAGCGGCAGGTGAGCATAATATGCGGGGCTGGGTTGGGACTCGGGTTAGGGTTTCTTACGGTTCAGGTCCTATATACTTTGTACTGTACTGTAGCTTTGCATCCACAATAAATCTGTCATTTTGCCCCACAATGTTCTGACAAGATGGTCTGACTATAGCCAACTGAATGAGCTCATACCTGCGGGACAAAATATGTATCATTTGCGCTAAAGAGTGCTAATTTAGTAGGGTAACCTATCTAATTATAACTCAAAGAGCGGGATGTCTATTTTTGCTCTCATGAGTGCTCATGAGCACTTATTTGCGCTAATTCACCCGGGGAGGTTTTCCTGATGTTCATCCGTGAATGTCGTACAGTTTTCTATAACCACCTTCCCCGACACACTGTCTCTGGCAACGACAAGGGTACCCTTGCCGACCGCATTGGCTGGGTTATTGTCCACCCCAACCTCTACAGTCACGTTGAGGCTCGGATCTCCCATCTCCCTGAGGTTAAAGACCTCATTGATGTCTACCGCGCCCTCGCTAGGGCCGCCCCATCTTACGGGGTTATCGTTGGATATAACAAGAAGACGTCAGCTCCCAAGTCGGAGAAAAGGAAGGTGGACCAAGTCGCAAACGAGGCCTACCAGGCTGTGATCCAAGTGGCGGAGAAAGTACTCTCTATGCTTGCTAACCCCCAGATCGCGGGGGCTCTATCGGATCTCATGCCCCTTCATAATCAACATGGCACTCATAGCTGGGGTCACATTTTCTGGCCACAACGTCTCGACAACTATCCCGAGCCTATTGGGGTAGACTCTTCAGATGAGGATGAAGACAAGGATGAGGTATGCTCGAACGGTGGATGGTCTATTCCCTCAACTGACCCTTGGAAGTCTTCTACCCCTGATCCCGAGGAAGAAGCAATCAAATGAGGTCAGACTTCTGTTGAGGAGTCTACACCATCCCTGGTTTCCTCACGTTCCAACTCGCCTTACTCTGAGGTCGAGTCCTTTGGTCTACTTCCTGAGCTCAATCACCTTGAGCTTACAGTGACTTACAAAACTATTGCCATGTTCCGCACTTTTTGAATGGGAAGGCTGTATCTCCACCATTTCTGACTCAATGACCATGGTTCAACCACCAATAGAAACGTGTGCATCTTGGCTTTCCCACGACATGCCAATCACATGATTTGGAGCTCTGGAAGCAGAGATATTCCCTACTCTTTGGAGCAAGTGCATGGCAATAGTTTTGTTGCTGGCCCTGCTTCAGCAACAAATGTCCCCTTAGAGCAGCCATTATCACATGACTGATAGAGGAGTATCATGTGACATCATCCTAGTTGATCTCCCATCAAAATCTGCCAGCTCATCACTTGAACCTCTACCACCACCACCATGCGACCTCTCCCTCAGCAAACTGTGAATGATATTCTCTCTCTGCTTGACCAAGGCCTGTCCTTGAGTCAGATCTCTACCCAAACTGGTGTCCACACCTCTACAATCAGTAAAATCTGTTCCAAACTCTGTTTCAACCTTCCAAAGTCCAAGGGAGGCCGTCCATCCAAGCTTTCTTCCACCACCATCAACTATGCGCAGTGCCTTATCTGCTCTACAGAAGCTGATACAGCTGTGGATGTCCACAAGCAGTTTGAAGGATGTCTGTGCAAAGCCAGTCTCCACTCAAACGGTGTATTGCCATCTTAAGAAGCATGAAATGAAGGCTTTTGTGAAGCGTAAATGCCTGCTTCTTCTGAAGCGTCACATCCGTGCGCGCCTGGACTTTGCTTTGGCCCACCAGGACTGGACTCTGGAGGACTGGAAGAGGGTTATCTGGTCAGATGAGACCAAGATCAATTGTCTGGGGTCAGATGGGAGGAAGTGGGTGTGGAAGAAGACTGGGGAGGGCCTCAGTTCACGTCTGGTGAAGGGCACGATGAAGTCTGGTGGTGGAAGTTTAATGCTCTGGGGCTATTTTGGGTGGGAGGGGCCTGGATATGTGATGAAGATTGAGGGCAAGATGGACACCAATCTCTATGTCAGCATCCTGGAGGATGCACTGCAGGATAGCCTTGAGTATTGGGGCCAAACCCCCGATGACATTGTCTTCTAGCAGGACAACGATCCCAAGCACGCTAGCAAGAAGGCCAAAACATGGTTCAAAGACCATGGTTTTGAGGTTATGGAGTGGCCAGCCCAATCTCCTGACCTAAACCCTATCGAGCACCTCTGGGGTATCCTCAAACGCAAGCTGGCCAGCCACAAGGAGCCACCAGCATCAATCAATGAGTTGTGGAAGAGGGTAGAGGCAGAGCAGGAGAAGATTTTAGCCAAGGAGTGCAGGGACTTGATTGAGAGCATGCCTAGGAGGGTTGCAGCTGTATTGAAGGCCAAGGGGGGGTACACCAAGTATTAGACTGCCTGAATTGTATGGATCTTGGTCATGATTTGGGCCAGCAACAAAACTATTGCCATGCACTTGCTCCAAAGAGTAGGGAATATCTCCGCTTCCAGAGCTCCAAATCACGTGATTGGCATGCCATGGGAAAGCCAAGATGCACACCTTTCTATTGGTGGTTGAATCATGATCATTGAGTCAGAAATGGTGGAGATACAGCCTTCCCATTCAAAAAGTGCGAAACATGGTGATAGTTTTGTAAGTCACTGTATAAGCCATGGAGGCACTGACTTCTCTGGGTAGTCAGCGGTGTAAAACAGGAAACCGATGAACCTTCATGAATTATGACTTTGGTTTAGCTCACTTTCACTGCAAACACTACTAGTATGTGCTTATCTTTGACAAGCTAGGGCTAACAGTTGAATAGATACAAGCTTTCTATTCATTGATGTCTCAAGGCTTGATAGCTTGAGAGTCACACAAAAGTGTAACAATAAATGTGCTCTTAGCCACCAGACACACATAACAATTTCCTGCCAGTATTGCCACAGTGCATAGTATGAACAGAGCAATGTCCATCATGAGACTCAGTGTGGGCTCACATTAGTAGAGATTCATCATTGTTTCATACTAATCTATGCTGCTGATCCCAGCGGTGGTTCTGGGATTTCCCTTCAACCATAGACTATACATAATACATGCCAGGATTGCATCAGTTGTATATCAGCTGGCTATTATACAGCTTCCCTCCTCCGCGGCGTTGCCCTCAGAATATCATCCACACTACATGAATTACGTCAACCTCATTTCGTGGCCTCACGACTCATGGGACATACCGTAGAATCATTTCAGCAGCTTCGCTTGCACTAAGAACGACCTGCCGCTTCAGCTTGTAGCTCTCGGTAACGCCAAGCTGGACCATCGAGCCAATCGCACCCTCGTTCATGTCTGTCCAGAGATCATCAATCAGTTACTGATAGCACACTAAAACCTAGAAGCGACGCACCAAGCCCGGCGTCAGACCGTCCTTCGTAGTGCGCCGCCCGAAGCTTCGCGACGAGGTCGGAGGAGTCGTAACCTGCATTATCCGCGAGAATGGTGGGGATCATCCTCAGCGCCCGGGCGAATGCCTCTGCGGCGATCGCCTTCTTGCCCTGGATCTTCCGAGCCTCCTCTTCAACCGCGCAGCTCATGAGCATCTCTGAACAGCCGCCACCAAGCACCACTCGCGTCTCTTTGACTGTTTGCGACAAGACGGACAACGCATCGTGCAATGAGCGCTCGGCCTCGTCGATCATCTGGTTTGTGGAACCACGCAGGACGACGGTGCACGCCTCACCCGCCGCAACACCAGAGAACTTGATAAGCTGAAGGGGAACACGCCTCAGATTATAAGACACTAATGAAGCTCGGATGCTACACGTACCTTGTCTTCACCAATCATAATCTCCTCGATCAACTCGCATCTACCAAGCTTGACGAGCTCGGGATGATCGAAGGTACTTGCGATCTCACCGCCGGTGACAAGCGCCAAACGTTCAACGCCCTCGAAATCAGCATGCTCAATAGTCATGATGCCCTTCTCGGCGAGAAGAGACTCGGGGTAGTTGTAGATGAGTTGTCGATTGACGAAGCAGTTGATGCCGTGCGCTGCAATAGCATCCACCTTCGCCTTCATCTTTTCCTAGTGGGCGATGAGCAGGAGTCTCGTGCACACAACGCTTACTTACGCACCTTCTCGGCCCTTTCGAGCTCCGCGAGCTTACCCGTACTGTCCACTTTGATGCGAGCACCGAACACCTTGATCTTGTCCGTGTCCATAGCTGATGTTGCGTTAGGTACGATACGCTGACCGCAATCATGCAAGGACTCACAAGTGTTCGCGATGAGGATTTTCGCGTTTTCTAGTCGTTTGGGCGAGTTCGTTCCGATAGCCTTATCCAGGATGAAGCCTGATCCCAATCAACAACAGTCGAAGAGGGTTATATAGATAGTCGACGATACCTTCATCCAAGTACGAGTCGGTCAGCTTGCCTCCAGCCTTCTTGATAATTTGGATGTGCTCAAGGTCCGTCGAACCCTGTAGGAGCCCCCCAAACAGTCGGACATCAATCACAGTACAGCTGACCATGTACGGACCTTGAGACGGAGGACAGCGTCTACTGCGAGGTTGGCAAAGTAGTCCTTGTCCTGGTTGAGGACTTTTGACGAGAGCGTAGTACGTGCAATATTGACCAGATCTTGTCTGAAGCGCGCAGGATCGGTGCTACAGACGATGGGATGAAAAGCCTGAACGGTTGAGATCAGGAGGAACGTACCTATTGTCTGTCGCGGCTCTCTCTAGCGCACGCAGGGCTGCCGCACTGGCTATCCTGAAACCCTCGATGATCGTTTGGGGATGGATCTTCTGCGCAATAAGTTTCTCTGCCTCTCTCAAAAGCTCGGCCGCCAGGACGCAGACGCTAGTGGTGCCATCGCCAACTTCATCGTCTTGGACCTTGGATATATTCACGAGGATCTTCGCAGCTGCGTTGTCGAGCTGTATCGATTTGAGGATAGTGGCGCCATCGTTAGTGACATTTATCTCTCCAGAGGACCCAGACTGTAGTATCTTGTTCATGCCCTTCGGACCAAGAGTGGACTTGACGAGATCGCCAAGTGCAAGAGCCCCTACGAAGGAGGCGAGACGCGCGTTCTCCGCTTTTTCCTCCGTAGCCTGCGATCTCGCGTCAGAGCAATGCGTTCACGTAGATCTACAAAAATCCTACCTCTGCGCCAAAGATGTTCATAGACATGCTGAAGGAGAAGTGGAAGGAAGGGATGGATGTATGCACGGACGCGACACTGGGAAGAAGACTCGAGAGTCGAAATTGGAGAGGTAGAGCGATCACGTGGACTGGGTGGATGATGTCGATCACGTGCGTTGTACCGCCCACCACGTCGACGGACGCGGCGCAGCAGTCGAGGTCTACTCAACGCTCGTATTCTCCTTCCCCCTTTCCCCCCTCCTTTTCTCGTACACTTTCTTTCTGGTCGGACAGACGGATTTTCGCTGCTGCAGCTGCTCTGTAATCGCACGTTCTCTCCTTTCCTCAGCTCTATAACGACCACAACCAACTTGCCAGACAGTCCCCATGTCGGGCAGCGTCCGAGCACGCAGGCAACCCTCACCGCCAGGGAAGCTCGCTCATTCGGGCCCGCGCTTTCCCCACTCTCGACACGATCATTTAGATGCGGACCAAAGACGTGAAGCGGCCTCGAAAGGTCTCCGTCCGGGTCGCAAGGTTCATGCCTTCGGGGGCCTCAATCTCGCCCCCGCGGAATGGAGACTCCTCGTCGTCATACTCATCGTAGCTGGTTTCGTCCGTCTCTTCCGGATCTCTCAGCCTAATAGCGTGGTGTGAGTCTTCCGGAGCCTCAGATGACCAATATGGCAACACGCTCACTGTATGCGCGTAGTTTCGATGAAGTGCACTTCGGAAAGTTTGCCTCTAGATACATCAAGTCGTCATACTTCGTTGATGTTCACCCGCCGCTTGCAAAACTCCTGATCACCCTCGCTGGCTGGCTGTCTGGATATGACGGAAACTTCGACTTCAAGGATATCGCAAAGTGTGTGGTCTCAACCGCATTCATCGCCTCACTTACTCATGTTGTCTGTAGAGTGTATGAGAACGTCCCCTACGTTTCTATGCGCATGGTCCCCGCCCTAATGGGGGTTGCAACCGTCCCTTTGGCCTACCTCACGCTCCGTGCTCTTGATTGCCGTGTGACAACGGCTCTACTAGCATCCTTGTTCATCACTTTCGAGAACGGACTCATTACACAGTCCCGCCACATCCTCCTTGACTCTCCGCTCGTCTTTTTCACTGCTCTCACCACTTTCTCCTGGACTGCGTTCTGCAACGAAGATCATTACGAGCCATTCACGGAATCGTGGTGGGCATGGCTTACGATGACTGGTCTGTCACTCGGTGCTGTCGTCAGCTGCAAATGGGTCGGCCTCTTTACTATCGCTACCATCGGTCTAGGGACTCTCAAGCAACTGTGGACGCTCCTAGGTGACCTCCGAGTTTCGGCGAGGCTGTGGATCAAACACTTTGTCGCTCGTGCCATCTGCCTCATCCTGATCCCCGCCATCTTCTACATGTCTATGTTTGGCATTCATTTCCTCATCCTGTCCAACTCAGGCGATGGCGACGGCTTCATGAGCTCTGAATTCCAGCATACATTGAGGGGCCGCGGCATGGCAGATACCTTCGTCGATGTCGCAATTGGCTCCGAGATCACCATCCGCCACGTCAATACCCAGGGAGGATACTTGCACTCGCACCCACATAGTTACCCTGGTGGCAGTAAACGTAAAGTGGTCCTTTTACTGTGCTCCATTCATTTGACTGATTCTCTTGCACGCATACAGAACAGCAAATTACTCTGTATCCGCACCGCGATAGCAACAATGAGTGGCGTATAGTGAACGCGACTGCCGAGGGGGACCCCTACACTTCGTGGATGGACGAAGATATCTCATACATTCCAAATGGTGCTCGTGTCAAGATTCGCCACATTCAAACTGACAAGTCGCTCCACTCGCACGACGTACGCCCACCGGTCTCCGACGTCGACTTTCAGAACGAAGTTTCCGGGTATGGTATTCCTGGGTATGCTGGAGATGCGAATGACGATTGGATCGTCGAGATCTACAAGGGTGACAAGAGGGATAAGGAGTCATTCAAGCGCCTTCGTACTCTGAGGACTCAATTCCGACTCCGGCACGTCATGACGGGATGCTACTTATTCTCGCACAAGGTGAAGCTCCCCGACTGGGCATACGAACAGCAGGAGGTTACTTGCAACAAACAAGCTGTACTAGCTAACTCACTGTGGTACGTGGAGACCTCTCAGCATCCCAAGTGTAAGTCCATTATTTTCTCGCTTCAGATCATGCGTAGTACCCCCAACATAACATGTCACACACAGTCCCCTCGGACGCGCCCAAGGTGAACTATAAGCTTCCTGGCTTCTTCGCCAAGTTCTGGGAACTACAGAAGGTCATGTGGGCCACGAACGCCGGCTTAACCGATCGTCACACTTATGATTCTCGTCCCGATGCATGGCCTCGTCTGCGCCGCGGTATTGTGTGTATCCCTTCTCGTCCTCACACGTGACAGTACTCAACGAACTTGAATAGAATTTCTGGGTAAAGGACCATCGCCAAATTTACTTGCTCGGTAACCCCATCATATGGTGGTTGAGCACGGCTGCCGTCTTCACCTATGCTGCTGTTCGGGGCTGTCTCATTCTCCGGGCTCAGCGTGGTTACCATGACTTCGACAGCAGTGAGTATCTCCTCACCTCGCCCATTCTCCATTTCGTTCTTATAGCAATTTAGCCAAAGTGGTCAAGTACGACGCGCTGTGTGGCTTCCTATTCATCGGATGGGCGTTGCATTACCTGCCGTTCTACCTGATGGGCCGTCAGCTTTTCCTGCACCATTACTTCCCGGCGCTCTACTTCGCAATCCTACTAGCATGCAGCGTCTTTGACCTTGTCACTTCCACACTCCGACCCCGCATCCGCTTGCAAATTGCCGCAGTGTTACTCGTTATCGCCATCTGGAACTATACCTACTTCAGTCCTATTGCCTACGGTCTTCCATGGACGAAGGCGAAGTGCAACAAGGCGAGGTGGCTCAAGACATGGGACTTTTCCTGGTTAGTGCTCTCATCCTCACTAGAATTCACAAAAGCTCATCCGCAATCGTTCAGCAACGACTTCCTCGACGACGTAAGTCTAAATTCATTGTGTTAGTATGCCATCTAACTAACAATATCCTCAGTACTCCCAGTATAAGAGCGCATTTGTACCTACCCCCCAAAAGTCCTCCCCTGCGGTCGTCAACAACCCCAACCAAGGAGGCATCGGCGCTGTACCCATCGGCGACCCCGTCAAAATACAGGCGCCGGCGGAACCCGACACGACCACCCTCGCGTTCGGCCAAGCCGAACCCGGCCGAGACATCTTCGCTGATCATCCTCATAATGACTTGAAGAGTCAGCAAAGCGAGGCGCCCCGCATTGTCGATGACGCCGTTCGTGACGAGCCGAAGGAAATCAGTTCCATGGCTGTCGAAACGACTTCGCAAGTGGATGCTCAGTCAGAGACTCCGTCGACAACGAAGAGCATCCCAGCCACGGAGAGCAGCAGCGAGACCTCGTCCAGTACGGTCGGTACGACTGATACCAATGCGCCTGAGCATGCAGAGGGGCCAAAGCCGGAGGAAGAGGCTGAAGCGGACCGCGTCCGTGAGGTCTTGTTCCCCGAAGTCCAGATAGACTAGTTTCGCTCGTGTGTTTCGGCTTGATCCTCGAGTTCATACATTGTTCGTAATATATATTGGTACAGCGTTGTACATGCAGCAATAACTCTGGCCCACTAGGTACGGTATATAGAGCCTACTTGTGCTCTCAGCTCGCTATCCAGTGTCAACCTAATTGCATCATCCCGCAGCCTGTGTGCGCTCTAACATCTTGTTGATCGCAACGGGCCGTCCACTAGCAGGATGCGCCAAGTCGGCCATCCGTGCCTCTCTCATCCGCAACAAGAGCTGAACAAGGAACATGGGTGTGACGACCTCGCTTGGCGTACCGTCATCCTTGGACTCCGGCGTTTCTGCATTGCTCCCTGTCCCACTGCCACTGGGGACGCTACCGCTCCGAGTGCTGCTCCCCTTGGCCGTTCGAGCACCCCTGTGCGACTGCGCACCCCTCAACGAAGCCGCCATAGCAGCAGCTGCCCTGGCCTGATCCGGCCCACCGTCCTCGTTGTACCGATCCCAGAGCGCGTAGAGGGCGATCATCTCTTGGGCAATGGTCGCAACGAGAGACATGCTGACGTTGAGGCCTGCCATCCAGCCGATGAGGTCGGGAGGTTGCGCCTGCTTTTTGCTGCTGCTCGATGACGAGCGGGACGAGCGGCGGGCTGGGTCTGACTGACTGTGCTGCGCCGCTGTGGCAGACGTCGATGCCTGAAGGGTGGCGCGAGTGTTGGCGTTGAACACGAGAGTAAGGTAAATAGCCGCAATGGCGATCAGGTGCGGAGGGTAGAGCAGGCAGAGCTCAGACCGATACGTGTCGTTGATGATGAACCTGACAACACGAGAGAAAGAGGACTGACCTTAGCAGGTGGACGGAGATGGCGCTGAAGGCGTGCTCACCATGCCGTCTGAATGGCAGGCTCTGATAGTTCGAGCTTGCCCTCGCCGGTGCCCCAATAGCGCGGGCTGTCTTCGGCCTCACCCGCTTCTGCTTGTGAAGCGGCATGGGCGCCCTTACCAACGAGGGTGGTGAGAGTGCGGTAAGGGTGGAAGACGGTCAGGTCGCACTCGAGCTCGTCGACAAGATAGAACTCCATCTCTGCGAGCTTAGAGTTGTCCGACGGAAATGTCTTGATACCATACTCGCCTGATACTCGGTCAGTTGCGGTCAGCAAGAGTATGAACGGTGCAGAAGCCTACTGAAAAGCGCGCGAGCTTCTGAGACGACGTTCTTGATATGCACGGGAGATTCCTCCGCCTTTGCGGCGACATAGCAGCAAGCGGCAGCGACGATGAATGGGTCTGTCTCGCAGTACGAGTTCTTGACATAGAACCTGCGGAAGAAGACCGTGGCAGTGGCGACGACTCTCTGCCTGAGCGAGAGTTTCTTTCCGAGGCGAGAGATGACTGGCGGAGGTCATGAGTCGCTGTGTGTGTCAGGCATACGGCGAAGAGCGGGTGAGAGGACTGACGGTTGGCGGTGAAGATGTTGAGGAATGCGAGATGTTCCGGGTTGTCGACGTACTGGAGGTCGTCTGAGCGTGCTTGCCGCAGGGTGGCTCTGTCCACGATCCAACGCTTGCTGTGCCGGAGCGAGGGTGAGCGAATGAGAAGAGATGGATTGAGCGGAGAACGTACTAGTGCGAGCTGGACCAAAAGTCGGTCGCCATGTATTCGGAATTGGATGTGCGTAGGACGTATGACTATGAGTATATTATATATTCTGTCTCCTATGTACGAATTCCGAATTGACTGCGAGGATGACGACGGAGAAAGAGGGCAGAAGCCGGACGTCGCGTCCGAGTCCGTCTTTCCCGACTCGCTCCGAATTCAAAACGCGCTCGCTCGTCGCGTCTCACGCTCTTCTCATTTCCTTCCCGTTCCTCACCACCCACCTCCTCCTCCTCACCGTCCACGACAACGTCAACGACCTCCGCCATGTTCTCTCGCGCTGCCGCCCGTGCCCTCAAGTCTCAGTCCCGCCAGTTCTCCTCCTCGGCGACCCGTCAGTCCAAGGTCGCCGTCCTCGGTGCTGGCGGAGGCATTGGCCAGCCCTTGTCGCTCCTCCTCAAGCTCAACCCCCACGTCACCGAGCTCAGCCTCTATGATATCCGTGGCGCTCCCGGTGTTGCGGCCGACGTGAGCCACATTGACACCAACAGCGAGGTACGCCCACCCGCGCCCATGTATCCTCTGCCCTTGCCTCAACTACGTGTCACCCACTTCTCGTAGGTTCATGGCTACCCCGCCGACAAGCTCGACCAGGCCCTTGAGGGCACTGACGTCGTTGTCATCCCTGCTGGTGTTCCTCGCAAGGTGCGTTGCCTGCCGTCTCACTGCACCCTGTGACGTCCTTACTGATAGCCTTTTCTTCCAGCCCGGCGTAAGCATTCCCTCGCCATGCCGCTCCGCCCGTCCCGTTCTAACCCCACGTATAAATAGATGACTCGTGACGACCTCTTCAACACCAACGCCTCCATCGTCCGCGACCTCGCGGCTGCGATTGCTCGCGTCTCCCCCAAGGCCAAGGTCCTCGTCATCTCCAACCCCGTCAACTCCACCGTCCCCATCGTCTCCGCCGTCTTCGAGAAGGCCGGTGTCTACGACCCTGCGCACATCTTCGGTGTCACCACCCTCGATGTCGTCCGTGCTCAGCGTTTCCTCGCCGGTGTCACCAACTCCGACCCCAAGGATGTCAAGGTGACCGTTGTTGGCGGCCACTCTGGCGCGACCATCGTCCCCCTCCTTTCCCAGACTCCTCAGGGCAAGGGCATCACTGGCGAGGTTTACGACAAGCTCATCCACCGCATCCAGTTCGGTGGTGACGAGGTCGTCCAGGCTAAGGAAGGTGCTGGTTCGGCTACCCTCTCCATGGCGTACGCCGGTGCTCGCTTTACCGGTGACCTCCTTCGTGCCATCAACGGCGAGAAGGGTGTTGTTGCTCCCACCTTTGTCAAGAGCCCGCTCTTTGAGGACCAGGGCATCGACTTCTTCTCTTCCAACGTTGAGCTCGGCGTAAGTATACATTGCTATCAAAATTTGTACGCCTTGCATTAACCAATCCTTCGTGCAGCCCAACGGTGTTGAGAAGATCTACCCTCTCGGTGAGATCTCCGCTGAGGAGCAGAAGCTTCTCGAGGCGTGCTTGCCCGACCTCAAGAAGAACATTGAGAAGGGCAAGAAGTTCGTCCAGCAATCCTAGACGAGCTATCTCGGGGCCCGTGTGCGCGGACTCTTACTTAGACATCGTGCAAAAGCGTTGTTGTACCCCTAGAATCTAATAGTGCTTTGCCACGTTTTGGATTCCGACGTTCCTCCTATGTGCGATGATATGTACTACCACTACGTGAGTGACTGGGAGAGTACACGTAAGGTTTGCGACGTACACACCAGCTCTTGCGTTACCTGTGGCTTTTTCCCTTTCCCTTGACCGTAGTGAACCCATCTGCGTCGACTTCCGGCTCTTCTTTGGGCGGACGCGGCTGCGAGCCGAGCAGTTGTGGAGCCTGCTCATCCAACTCTTCGTCCTCGTCCTCATCGCCACTTTCGTCCTCCCAATCACTGTTATCTCCAGCCGCCTCCTCTACCTGAAGCTTCTTCCCCTTGAGCTTGTCCGCGCGCTCCTCGAACTCCACCAACAATTCTGTCCTTCCCGCCACAACCTCCTCCCAGAGTCTAACGACGTCTTTAGCGACCGCCTCCGCGCTCCCGTCCTCGAGCACTGCGTCGAATTCGTCTGTCATGACTTGGAGCAGGCGGTCCTCGACGTAGTCGACATCAGGTTTGGGGTCTTGCTCTTCAAAGTCGTCGACGAGGACGGACGCGAGCCAGGTGCGCTTCTCGGCAGACTCGGGGCCGCCCCATCCTTGATCGACGGCGATGCGGAGAGCGGGCCAGTATGCGAGCCGCGCGATCACTCCTCGTGCAAAGAGAATAGACGTTTGCGAAGGAGCAGCTGGTGTAGACGATGAGGTAGAGGCGGACATGGTTGTGAAGAAAGTAGATATGTAGACGGCGTAGGTGTATGGCTGCTACTTGGCCGATCAAAAATTCAAAATTCGCGCGCGTAGATCTCCGACAACTTCGCACTCGCGCTTCCTCCCACTTCTCCCTGCAACTTGCATCTCCTCACATTATCCTCTCTGGCACTCTAGCACGCTTGACTCTATCGCGTTCTTGTCTAGATGTTGAGCGCGGTTGCAGCGCGAAAAGCGCGCCTGGCGCAATCCCAACCGCAAACGCAAGCAACTGTTCCAGAAGTCAAGGCGGCAAGCGACCCTTCACCACCTTCTCCTGAACCCCAAGCAAAGCCCACACCCGCCGCTGCTACGAAGCCAACACAGTCATCGCAAAAGACCCCCTCAAAACGCAAGCCGAGCACCTCCGCAGGCAACCCTTCGACCAAGAAAAAGAAGAGCCAGCACCGCAAAGGGCCCCAAGAACAGCAGCCTGCGCGTTACTTCGCACAGGCGGACGCGTTCAAGACCCAGGACGACCTCATAGTCGTTGACGAAAGCGACGACGAGTCATCTGCCGCATCCTCCAGCGCCGAGTCCGATCAAGAATGGGCGCGCGCTCGCTCTACACAAACCAAGACTGCAGGAAAGCGAGCTTGGTCACCTAGCGCACCTCTCGCCGACTCTTCCGATGATGAACAAGAGGATGAACAAGTTCTTCTGGACGTCTCTGCTCCTGTAGAAGTTGACCCGTCTCCCGACACTTCTACAGTGCTATCGACGTTCCAGCCTATTCTTGACCACAATGTCTTTCGCCTTCCGCCATCACAGTCCTCCTCGACCAGCAGTAGACAGGGACGAACCGTACTACTGCTCCGAGCTTCCGAGTCCGTCGCTCTACTGGGTGCATACACTCTGACTATCCTCCGCGGCGCCGTGTCTCTCGGTGGTGTAATTCTCACCGCGTCTTCGACTACACATCCTGTCTTCGCGCCTCGCTCGTCTCCGCTGCCGATCATTCAATGTCTTTCCCGCCGTGCCTCTCAGCCAAGTCCACCAGCGTGTGTTCTCCCCGCAAACGTTGCGGAGGCAGCGTTAAACAGCGACGCGGTAATCATGCTGCAGGAACTTCACACCGGGATCGAGGGATTGGGTCGTGTATGCAGAACATTTGACGGCTTCTTCGCCCCCTCGCGATGGTGGAGGAACCAGGCGAGGTTTGACTTGGGTCTTGACCATGTGTATCTTGTGGGTTTCCCTATATATCGTTGTGAACACCATCATCCTAATACTATTCCTCGCGTGCGCAGTTGCCATTCCAAACTCCTGACGTATCCCCGCTTGTCATTCCTCCCACTTGGACGAAGGCAACAAATGTGGTACTACCCAGCAGTAGTGAGGACGCTGCAATCCAACGACGAGTCTGTCTCATCAAAGGCCCGAAGAATGCGGGTAAAAGCACATTTGCGAGATACTTGATGAACATGCTCCTCTCTAGGTCAGTAAATACTTAGTGTTCATTGAGACACATGTCCCGACCAGTGTCCAGGTATCGTCGTGTAGCATACCTGGAATGCGATCTTGGCCAATCAGAGTTCACTCCCGGCGGTATGGTCAGTCTGAACGTGATAGAGAAACCCATCTTTGGTGAGCACCATATAGCGCTCCAGATCCAACAGCAAATTCTGACCACATATCGTATTCAGGCCCTCCTTTCAGCCACCCCAGTATCCCCTTTGCAGCTCACTATATTGGCGCTACTTCACCACGGTCGTCTCCGTCACATTATCTCGACTCCATACAAGCCCTGGTCCAGCAATATGAGATTGATGTGCAGAACGCTGTCTTGGACGAGGAACCTCCCGAGGAAGACGGTCGTATCTCGTCCGCAATACCACTCGTTGTCAACACAATGGGTTGGACAAAGGGCTTGGGCGCAGACCTGGCACGCAAAGTAGAGGATATCATCGTACCTACAGATATATTCCCAATTACTGGGACCTCTCCGGAAGATGACCAGGCTTACGGAAGTGGGCTCCCGCAACCTCCAGCCCACGTTCATGGACCTCGTGTTCACCCCGTCGAGACCGTTCCTTCCCACCCTAGTGCCTCCCACTACACCGCAGCAGATCACCGCAACCTGTCCCTCCTCTCCTATCTCCACGCCATCTTCCCTAGAGAACCTCCATCATCCCCATATGCCTCACTCATCGCCACGGCATGGAACACATCAACGCCGCTCTGTGCCCAAGCGCCCTACGAAGTCGACGGTCAGGTCGCATTCGACAAGCTCATTTTGACTGGCGCGGGGATGGAGGACGTCGTGCCAGACGAGGTCCACAGAGTTCTGAACTGTGCCATCGTCGGACTGGTCAGCTGTGAACCAGGCACTCTGGAGACCGATGTCCAGCCAGGCGATGGCTTTTCCGCCTCCATAGCCTATGAGCAGGGCGCCCCTCCACCCTTACCCACCTCCTCGCACTGTCTAGGTCTTGCGCTGGTCAGAGCTATCGGAAAAGGTCCCAAAACACCTATGCAACTCCTCACACCGGTACCCCCGTCACTCCTAGGTTCGACACGAGTACTCGTCATGGGCGAGCTGCAACTCCCCGTATGGGGCATGCTCGATTTCCGCACACTCGACGACAGCGGCGAGATAGCAGGATACGAGCGCGGAAAGGTGCCCTACCTGCGATGGGGCAAGGGAGAAGGTGCGGGCGGCGAGCGGCGCAGAGTCCGGCGGAACCTGATGAGGAAGGGTCAGATGTGAGGTGAGCGATATTACAATCCAAGCTGAAACTCTGCGAGAGTGCTAATATACATGCTGCTAAACTAAGGCGTCCTACATTGTCTGTCTGTCTGTCGATCAGAGAAAAGTACACTATTGAAACACAATAGCCATGTCCGGCCCCTTCGCGTCTAACCACCGCTTCCACATGGTAGCGTAGCGTGTCGTCCACGGGGCCTTCTTTCGGAACACTTCTTCGTCTGTTGCTAACCGCGAGATTCTGTAGATCTCTCGCCGGTCACGGCTACTATAGAGTCGGATCTGCTCTGGAGCTTCTTTGAGTGTTGGATGTAGCTGAGTGTACCCTCGTCAGAAACCTTCCTCTTACAGGACCAGCAAGCCCAACAAGGACGTACCGGTCCTCGGAATACCATCCGATGCCATTTACAATATACTCTTGGGGAGAGGTGGTATTCTCTTGCCTCCGGGTCTTCTTCTTTGACGTCACGGTATAACGGAGGCAGTTTCGGCGCAAAGTACCTCACCAGCGGGACCTCTTCTGGTATAATGTTCGCGTTCGATGCCTGTAGGGTGCGCCGTCCTCTCTCCGCCGTCCTCCAGTAGCTGTCCTCCTCCCGCCGACTCCGATAGATGGCGTAGTGTGGCCTGAAATAATCGCCTATGCGGTCGAACCACGCCCGTATACGCGCCGCAAATCCGTACGAGGGCCTATGGTTCCACCACTTGAAGACGACGACGCCTCCAGGGAAGGCCAGAGGCCAGGCAACCGTCCAGATCTTCACGAGCACCTGCGCAAGGTTTTTCAGCGACTGTCGAGTGGCGTAGGTGCGCGTTAGCCTCGGTACATCTCAAAGAAATCGATGACAACATACTATTGAAATGTTGGCGCTCTTCAGCGTTAGTGGGAGTTCGAAGTGCATGGTGGTAAGCGATGTCAGGGAGGTGGAAAGGTGGAAAGGGCGTGCTCTTGTCGAACGCAGACGGTGTTGTTGCGTGAAGTCTGCGGCTCTGCGCAATGTGGCTAACACGCGGTCGTTTCAGTTTTGACTCGCCGTCTGCGCTGTTCAAGGCTATAATATTAAATGAACCCGACCCACGCCACTCGCATGACAATGGCATCCCCGCCAGACAACAATCGACAATAATCTAGTCGGTCTGAGACACCGCAACCTTTGTCCTCTCGTCTCCACACCTTCCATATCGAGCCGCAAGCCTTATAGCGACACAAAACAACGACGGAGATCCGATTGAAAGTAGCCCGTGCATAAATACTAAGCAAACGCAGCAGCTGTAAGATACATATGCGTGATGAGCAGAGCGGAGAGAGCACCGCATAAATATGTACGTCATGATACGCCCCGTCCAATGTCTCAGTTTACGCGAACGGCCTGTTGCAACAGTTCGTCAAGAATCTATGCCCAACAACGTAAACAAAAAGCAGACCATCAGCACACAACACATATAAGCTAACAGATGTGCACGTACCTGGTCCATCTCTTCCAACTGCGAGAAGGTATCGGCATAGATGTCTCTAATCTGCGGGTGCAGCGAGTCCTTGTCCAGCGGGCGGCCGAACAACATCTCTTCCACCGGATCCAGCGGCGTGTGTTCTGGTATCTTGTTGTTGCTCAGCATCGCCCGCATCTCAATGACCGCCATCATCTCATTCAGCCCAAAGTCGTTCTTAGGAAGCACCACCTTCGGTTTTTCGTCCCTGGCATGCGCATGCGCCGCGGGCATCGGGCCATGCGGCGAAGAGGGCGTCGCGGTTCGGTAGTCGGAAATGGCGGAGGCGAAGGAAGCTTGACGCTCGTGCGGAACAGGATAACCGCGACTGCGCCCAGTGGGCGTGGCGGTATGCGACCGCTGATAGTCGGACTCACCAGGACTCGCGGTTCGGTAGCTCGACAAGCGAGAAGCCGGCGGTGAGGCGACGCGTTGACCGATGGTACTGACAGAGCCAGACCTATTGTGCGGGTCCCGTGCCGTAGGGGTCGCGGTGCGAGATGAAGAGTCTTGCCTGCCTTCAATAGCCGAGTAAGTCGAATCCGAGCTAGTCCGACCAGTATCCATCGTGTCAACACTCTGTCCAGACGACGACTGAGAGACAGGGGCACGTCCAGCACCCTTCTCATGCTTGATCTTGCTCAGAACTCGGTCGAGCTTCGCGCCCAGGCCGTCCTTGCCATGAGCGAGCACGCCGTGCAGCAGATCGTCGCCCGACGCGTTGGTCTTGAGGCTCTGAGGTCCAACCTCTCCGCGCCACTCTTGCTCGACGATGTCACTGATGTCATACGTCTCGCCGTCCGGTTCGACATAAGAGTACCGCATCCGGTCATCGACCTCATACCGGGAGCTACGGATCATTGCATTCCCCGGCAACAAGACGTCCAGACCACGCAAGGAGTTAGCATTGGCAGACAGGATAGCGCGCTGGTTCGCACGCGTCGCGGCGCGTTGGGCGGCAATGATCTCCTGTTTCGAAGGTTGGCGCTTGGGTTCCTCCGGTTGAGCGGTGGTGTCGGAGGCTGTGCTCGAGCTAGCAATGGAGTCCCGTAGGTGCTGTAGCGCCAATTCGTCGAGAGGGGCAGAAGAGCGATGACGAGAAGAAGAGCTGCGGTATGCAACGGCGCGACGGAGAATGAAGACGGGGTCGTCCGGTCGAACGTCATCATTTGAGCCGAGGAGCAACTGAGCGGAATCGACTGAACGGCGCTTGCTCTCGAACTTGCGATCGACCTGGCGGTAATTGGGAGGTCGAGGGAACGCGTCAATGACCTTGCTCGAAGGTGACAACTCGCGCTCTACAACTCCATCTCATCAGCCAAGTGCCTATAACATCAAAAGAAGACTCGCACCTCTTCCATTCACTTCCACCGTCAGCCCATACCTCACGCGCGAAGAACTCCTCCTCTTGGTCAGCTTGTCTTCAATCTCGTCTCCGCCATCCACCACACCCTCAGGAATGCCGAACCGATCAAGACCCTGCTCAATGACCTCAGCGACAGTGATGTTCTTCGGGAACACGAAGATCTTTTTGCGCACGGTCTGCGAGATACCCGGGGACGGCACTTGGCTAGCCTGCGGACGATTCCGGAGCGTGTTCTTGAATACGATCGCCTCTGTTTGCGGGTCGAACACCATGTCGTCCGGTAGATCATCCGGATAGATGACGAGTTGCAGGCCAAACCTGACGGAGGGTGAACTGAAGCGCTCTGGCGGGACGTGACTACCTCCAGCGGTAGATACAGACAGGTATTGAGGACGCGAACGCGTCGAGTCGTTGTCGCCGTCTATGCTCTCTGCCAAGAGCGTCTCGTCGCCTTCCTCGGCCATACTGTCATCATCTCGGCTGCGACGGTTGAGGTAGAACTTGACCTGAGAGTCGTCGGTGAAGTCGTTCATAGACAGCTTCTTGATCGCCGGATGCATCGACAGGTTACTCGCGACCGAGCTAATACTGCCGACACTGCTTCGCTTCACCTTCGGGATCTCCATCGCGGCTTCGACAAGCGACTCGAACACGACGAGTGGGCGTTCTTCTGAGCGAAGGACAGCAGAGGAACCTTCGACCTGCTTGATGGTGAGGTAGTAATCCTTCTCGTCCTCTCCAGCAGGTAGACGGAATCGCTGGATAGCCTGACGCACGAGATCCGAGGCGCTCGTGGACGAATTGAGCAGGACAGTCTTGAACGTCGCCTCCGTCTGCAAGTGATCACCAGCGAACACCCGAACGACGCTGAGATCGGGCAAGCCAACTCCCTGCCCATCCATCGAGGTCGGCGAGAGCACCAAAGAGCCAGGACGCGGCCTCGAACCACTCGCCGTAAGGCCAGAGGCAGAGCTAGTCGAAGAGCTGAATGACATCGAGCCAGGCATGACGGCCGACGCAGACTGGAGACCGTACGAAGGTTGGGCCTCGGGCGGTGTGGCAGGCGAGCGGTTGAGATACTGCTGATACAACGCCTGTTGCTGCTGGTCGCGCTGGCGGAGTTGAGAGGCATGCTGGGAAAGCTGGACTTGTACTGGGTTCGCATCGGGTTGCGCGCGGCTCTGTTGCGGCTGAGGCGCTGCATCCTGCTGGGAGAAGGGCTGACTCTGTTGTGGCTGCTGCTGTTGCTGCTGGACGATTCTCTTCGGGTCGGCGGCGTTCTTCTGCGTGAGCATCGCCTGCTGCTGTTGCTGTCGCGCACTCGTAGTCGTTGGGGACGAGACTTCGGCGGATGAGGGCGGCGTGAGCGGGGACGAGCGCGAACGGCCAGATTCCTCGGACTCGCGACTGAGGCTGAGCGATTCCGCGCTAGCCGCGCTGCCAGTGTCTGACCGATCTTTGCCCTTATCCTTGTCCTTCTTGCGTCCAAACAAGCCGCCGAAGACGCCGCCCTTCTTCTTCTTGTCTTTTTCTTTGCCGCTCTCATCGTCCGTAGTCTCGTGACCACGATCGCGTTCTTTGCGCAGCTTGCCGCCGGACTTTGCAGGAGATTGGTCGCCAGCAGAGACATTGGAGGTGACCTTGCCTCTGGGAGCGTTAGCATTGCCGGCCAAGTGGGCCTTTTTACGCGCGGCCTCTTCCAATGCCTCGATCTCTTCGCGCGTACGTTTGCGTTCCTCCGACTGTTGCTGCATGATTGCGCTTGGCAACAGAGGGCCGCTTTGGGCGGGAGCAGAGTACTCTTCACTACGCGCAACAGGAGGCGTCATGCTCAACTTGCGCGTCTCCGTAGCCTGCGCAGGGTCCATAGTACGTCCAGGCGACGACGGCGAAGAGGGTGACGGTTCATCCTGTACGATGATGAGCTTGTCGCGTGTACGGAGCGGTTGCACGGAGTCTTCGCGGGGTGATACAACTGAGTCCTGGCGACGGGGGATTTCCTCGACCTGCACGCCGCCCTGCTGGGGCTGCTGCTGTGACTGCTTCTGCTGTTGAGCCTGTCGTTCCCGCTGCATCTCCTCGGCGGCACCATCTTCCCAGCTCATACCGTCATCAGGTTCCATGCCGAGGGGCGGAGCCTGGTGTCCTGTGACAGTACGCTCTTCCCACTCTTCTGCGAGCTCCGGATCTTCGTCTTCGTAGTCTTCGTCATCCCACTCTACATCCTCCTCTTCTTCCTCATCGTCGTTCCAGATAGCAGGTGCGTACCGATGGACGCCGAAGTCCGCTCTGAAGCGGACGCCCCTTGCCTGCTGAGAGGCATTGCGGGTACCGGGGGTAGGCGAAGGGGTGTTGCCTTGGTGAGAGCCTGTGCGGGAAGACTGGAGCAGTCTATCACGCGATTCTTGCAGCTCGGTTTGGGTGGCAGATGCGAGCTGTAGGAACTACATCAGCATCACAGCCGAGCCTAGAGAGATGGCCTGCGTACGTCGACGTTGCGGTGTTTGTTGAGCCTGGCCAAGCGCTCGAAGGGAGTTTCAATGTTCTCGGCGGGGATGTAGCCGACCTCTTGTGTTTTGAGTACGCGTACGAGCCACCAGTAGCTGTTATTGTCGTCCATGAGGAAGAGACTGTCGCCCTTGACGACATTGGCCTGGCCTTCGACGGTAGCAGCGAAGCTGTGGAGGGCATAGACGAGATCAAAGTCGATGGACTCGTTGGGGATGGAAAGGGAGGAAGAGCCGTCATCATCGTCCATGTAGTCCATATCTCTGTCCTCGCCATCGGAGTCGTCCTCGAGGACGGAATGTTCCTCGTCTGAGGGATAGGTCATATCGCCATGCATTTGGTGTTGCATGAGATCGTCAGACATAGCGGCAGGCCAGGTCTAGTATGTTTGGGTGGGTATTTCCGTAGAAGTAGAGTATTAGAGGTTCAGAAAGGAAGACACGGAACGATTAGACGAGGTCGTAGGGTTGCTTGGATGAGAGAGAGGCGGAAAGAAGGGCGCGCGCTGGCACGGCGGTGTAAGAGAAGACGGCGAAGAGAGCAACAGAGACCAAGTCAAACGAATGTCGAGTATTTCCAAGACCCCAGTATACGCAAGAGCCCTAGGTGGCGAGTGCGGCGAGAGGGCGGCCGAAGAGGGGAAAGAGGGAGACGGAGGAGGAGGGAGGATTGAAGACCTTGGACAAGTACAAGTGCTTGGAGATGGGTCTCACCCTTATGGGCGCTTCGTGACTGGCAAGTTCCTAGTAGCAAGCGCGTCCTCGTACACCAAGTACTTCCTCACACTCTTCCAAAGCGCACCACTTGAACCATGGCTATAGGCTGAAAGAGACAATGAGGATCACCTACGTATCTGGAACCACTATATCACTGTCTTCATCTGCTCGGCTCCCAACGGCCGCTCATCTCGAACTATGCAAGAGTCTCGCGAAGTCTCTCGCCCGCAGCACTGGTAGTCACTTGTTCCTTCGACATAAAATCCAGCTCAATACATGCCTTTGAACCATGCTTGAGTGACCATACGTAAGACTGGTAATTCTTGAGTATCGTGCAGCTCTTACTTTGGTTGTTCACAGGAAGATACACTTCCACTTCTGACTCGAGCTGTCTTGCTCTGCTCTCTACTTATACGACATTGCCATCTGGATTCTGGACGCCAGTTGAGAAGTACGAGGCAAGACCATATTATAAAGCAAGGCTTTCCAGCTTAATGCAGGCTTCGCTGATGGAGGTCTGATATCTTCAAGCGGGACCATCCTCGCGCGCAGTACAATCAAAAAACTGCATCCTCCACGACGGGCTCATCCCCATCCTCACCGCCCAGAAACCACTCAGTTCCGACTAAGTGTCTACACTGCTGAAATGCGACTCGCGAGGGGTGTTCCGGGATTGCAAATCCATCAGGTTCACTCTTCCAGATGCCTACTCAGTCATGATAGCGTCAATGTGCCTCGGCCGTCTTAAGTTCTACGTTCTCGAAAACAGCGTCTGTGTCTACAAGTCAGCTAGCTCGAACTTCCGCTCATGATCTGCCGTCCTCTCAGTCCGCGCTTGGGCCAACACCGAGTCGTCTATGTATGTAGCTCTTGCCGCCCTCCACGTTTTCAAAGAGTGAAAGGTGTTATCAAGTGGTTAAATACATCGTTTTATTACGGTAGCTAGAAGGCTTGATGTGCTGTCTATAAGGACTAGACTCTAGAGCCGTGCACTGGAACTACCGCTGGTAAGTTTGTCAAGAGAGCAGGTCAGTTTCGGAATCAGAAACGCAGATTTTGACCGTCCCTCTTGCCGTTTCACCGGCGCTGCCAATACGAAGGACCCTGTTACAGAGGACAGCTACTTATCCCAGTAAGTACCCGGCCGCGGAGGGATGATACATTGCGTCCCTGACGATCAGATCCCATAACAGGAGGCAAACTGCGCGTGTACTTTCAACTCCGGCATAGCATCCATTTCCGCGCTTCCGGTTGGCTAGTTCGTACTCTGATAGAACGTCGCGAGGTGGTCGACCCCTCGCCTTCCAAACCACGTTCTCCACGATGTATGTCCAGTTCGCGTCCGAGCCCCCGAGGCTTCCCTCTTCCGGCTGTCCTAGCCGGTCCCTTTTGCCCACACTCCATATAAACCGCGCGGGGCACCTCTTGCGGTGATCGTATTCCAAACCATGTCGCCAGCCCCTTTGCTCGCGATGAGCGATGTGCTGCTCGGCGTGATCGCCTCTGGTCTGGTGAGCACCAAACGATAATTCCAGGGAGACCAACACTGACCGTGAGCCTACAGACCGTTCACCAGATTTTCAAACGCTTCGAGCCGGATAGCATTCCCATCCATCTCGCCCTCCTCTTCCTTCCACCCACCATCTTCACTTACCTTCTTCACCCTCATATTTCTCTCCTCGCGGCTCTCGTTGCCTCTTTTGGCACGTACCTCACCACCCTCCTTCTCTCCATCGTAATCTACCGCTTGTCGCCCTGGCACCCTCTCGCTCGCTACCCGGGACCGCTGTACCTCAAAGTGTCCAAGCTACCTTTGACCTGGATCGCGAGCACGGGGAAACAGCACAAGTTCGTGAAGAAGCTTCATGAGAGATACGGGGACATCGTCAGGACTGGTGATTTGTGATTTCTGCTACGCATGACCGCCTCAGCTCATGGCTGTCTGCAGGACCCAATGAAATATCCATTCGGAACGCGGACGCTATCCCGTCCGTGAGCACGCTTCCCAAAGGGCCTCGTACGTCTCAGCACCGCCGTTTGTTCATCCTCTCACTCTAACGTTCCTCCCAATACGCAGGATGGATCAACTCGAAGATGGCCTTTAGCGACCAAAACTCGCTCATCGCAGAGCCTAACCCGCACGAGCACGCGCGGCGGCGCAAGCCCTGGAACCGCGCCTTTAACTCCTCTGCGCTCAAGGGGTACGAAGAGATCATCATCAAGCGCGCCAACATGCTCTACGAGGGGCTCGCCGCGCAGAAGGGCGAGGTCGACCTTGGGAAGTGGATCGGCTATTTCTCGTAAGTTCTGTCCACTATAGCATGACATGGAAGGAAGGATGCTGAGCGTGACCCAATCCCAGGTACGACTTTATGAGCGACATGGCGTTAGTCTCCATGCTGCGACCACACCGTAGATGGCACGTACTGACGCGATGCTACCACGGCTAGGTTTGGCGGAGGGTCCGAGATGCTCCAAAACGGCGGCGGGGGAAGCAACTGGCACACGCTCAACGACGGCATGGCGTATGCATTTCTTATTCCTATTCCAATCAACTCTATGCTCATATCCGTCTTGACAGATCATTCCATGTGATCGGTCAAATCCCATGGGTCGTGCTCTACCTCCGCCGCATTCCCTCCTTCGCCCGCCTCATCCAGCGCATGGTCGGCCAAGGCGTCGGTCTCGCCATCCAACGCGTCAAGAACGGTTCTCTCTCCCGTGACCTCTTCTACTACCTCGTACGTCCCCCATCTCCTCTACCGCTTCCTCATACTCACGTCGCTCCTCGCACAGAACAACGAAGATGGCGCGGAACCGTCCGCGCCGCCCTTCCGCGAGACCGTCTCTAACGGGACGCTCGCTATGATCGCTGGCTCCGACACGACCTCCATCGCGCTTTCCAACCTCTTCTACTTCGTCCTCTCAGATCCCGCCGTCTACGCCCGCCTCCGCGCCGAAGTCGACCGCTACTTCCCCCCAGGCGAGAACCCGCTCGACACCAAGCATCACGCGAGCATGCCCTTCCTCAACGCGGTCATGTGTGTACTATCCTTCACAGCCCACAAATGTATCCGAACTCAGATCCGTCGTTTTGCAGCAACGAAACGCTCCGTCTCATCCCCGTCGTCCCCGACGGCAGCCAACGGCGCGTACCCAAGGGTTCCGGCGGACGCGTTGCAGGCCCATAGTACGTCCCATCCTTCGCGCTTTGCATGGCTTGTACTCACCACTCTCGCGCTCCCAGCTACCTCCCAGAAGGCACCATCACCTACGTGCACTTCTACTCCCTCCACCGCGACCCCAAATACTTCTCACCCCATCCCGAGTCCTTCTACCCCGACCGCTGGCTCTCCCCACCCTCCCCACCCTCTTCACCCTCTTCACCCTTCTCTCCATCCTCACCCTCGCCCGCTACGCCCATTCACACGCCCTCCGCATTCGTCCCCTTCTCCTTCGGGCCCGCGAACTGCGTCGGGCGCGGCCTCGCGCTGCAGGAGATGCGCATGCTCGTCTGCCTGCTCCTCCAGCGCTTCGACATGCGCTTCCCCGAGCGCGACGCGTACGACCCGCGCGCGTACGAGGCCGGCCTCGAGGACTGGTTCACCATCCAGAAGCCGGCGCTCAAGGTCGTGCTCACGCCGCGACAGGCGTGAGCGTGAAGGTGCTGAGAGGCTTGGAGAGCTTATGGAGAAGTGTTGGAGAACTTGAAATTTCCTTACGAGTTCGAATATGTAGCCGTAGCCCGTATACCGTTTGTCCGCGCAGGACGGTTAATTTTGGACAACATTCGTTCAACTTGAGAGTCGAAATAGCCGACAGCACAGCTTCGCTCACATCAACGCCCATGTACAACAACGTCCTGTTGCCCAAAAACCCATCACCAACGTGACAATGGGTATCTCAACAAGCACACGATTAATCGCTATCGCTACTACTATCGTCCCCATCCTTCGCCCCCGCCCGATCCTCGTCGTCCGTGCTGCTCTCCTCGTCGCTCTCCTCATCTGCGCGTTTCTTCACCGACCCGCCGCGCATGAGCGCCATCTGGCCCGCGAGCGAATCCTCCTCCGGCTCCGAGATGTCGTCCTCCGCGTCCTGCTCGTCCGCCGCGAGCACCGACGGGTCGTCGATCTTGAGCGTGATGTCCTGCCCCGCCTCGTCCCCGACGAACGTGTCGCTAATGACGAACACCTTCCATGTGAACAGCCCGACTGTCTGTGGTGCCTGGAACTGGATCTTGTACGACCGGTAGTCGATCCCCCGCGCGGAGTCCGCGACGGGGATGTCGCTGATCTTCATAGGTGGCACGACGACCTTGTTCGACTTGACGTCGGCAAGGACGATCCACCATGAGGGCTTGCGGTTCTGGCGCATACAGTCAGTCGCTGCTGTCGGAACAAATCATTGTAATGTACAGAGCTTACTGCAGGCCACAAGGGAGCGTGCGCATATCCGCTGACGTACTCGCCAGAGGGTAGGTCCTCGATGTCCTTCTTGCTGTTCAAGAACTCGTTGTCCCGCTTCTCGTTCGCCTCGGGCTTGGGGAGTTGCACAAATGTGCCGTCCTTCGCTATGGGCGTGAGGCGAAGCTTGACGAGCAGGTGGACAAACGAGCTCGGGGTCACGAATCGTTCGCCAATCACCTTGAACGACGCATCGACAATCTCCGTATGTGCCAGACGCTCAAGGGCCTTCTGGGCATCAGGTAGCTCAGGAGACTCGGTCTTGGTGAGGTGTTCAATAGCAGCGGAGAAGTCATCAGATTTGGGTAGCGACACTGCGTCAACAGGATCGATGCCTGGAAGCATAGCCGCCTTCAGGTCGAATGGGATTGGAGGAATGGCCTGAGCGAGGCAGGCGTGCAAACGCATGGCAGCCATCGTGGGGAGCAACCAATTCCGTGCCATGCTGATGTTGAGCAATGCATTGAGAAGAGTCGGAGTGTGGAGAAGTACTGGGTCCAATTCTGTATACTGATCAGCAACGTGCTGCGAACGTTCGTGGTTAAATCACACCTTTCTTCAGCCTTGGGTGCAGGACGGGGACGCGAAGCAAATGCGCATAAAATAGGATAAACGCCCTCCTGAGAGACTCGGGTTCCTTGGGGGCAGCCCCGGCAAGCTTGATGAGGTCATCCCACTTGCCATTGATTTTCTCCTTGATCTGTCTTTCCATGACAGACAGCTCGGGGTCAATGTTGCTGATTCTACGGTTGCGAATCTCCCAGCGGTAGGCCTTTCCGATAGCTCCGGCGACCTCATCGGCGCCGGACTCCTCAGTGAGGCCCTTGAAGAAGGCGGCGGCACTACGAGTGTGAACGCCATCCTTGGTCTTTTCTCGGTTCCCAAACCACCAGCGCCCCTGTGAGGCGGCCGTCAGTCTCTGCATACAGCGGCTATATGCTGAATATGCAACGTACGACAATGGCTGGGAGTGCACCGCCAAAGAGAACACCGTACGCGCCCAGGACCCAGATGTTGTTGCGAGCCTCAACAACCCAAGGCGGGATGGCAATACCCATAGAGATCTCCTGACGGCCATCAGGGTGGCCGTAGAGCTCCCAGTTCTTGCGGATGTTCTCATCGGTCAGACTATTGACGCGTCATGAAGATGATTGTAAATACAAGGTATTACGGTGACGTACGCCTTGTAAGCTTTTGTGATCTCGACGAACTTGGCCTCGACAGCCTCCATGGTCTCGTTGACAGTGAGTTTCACCTTGTCCGGATGGCTGGGCGGGAAGGATGAATATATGCGGACGACTCGTATTGGATCGCACATACAATTTACGGGAGAGCTTCTTGTAATGTGACTTGATCTCCTTGGTAGTTGCGCTCTGGGGCAAAGTGTTGAACCAACCAATCGACGCGTCTAGAAGTAGAGAGACGTACTGTGCTGATACCAAGGATTTCAAAGGGATCATAGACCTTGTTGTCATTGTCTGCTTGCTTGACCTTGTAAACGAGGAAAGCGACGATAGACCAGCCACCGATGATGATGAGGGTTCTGGAGACGCGTAGGATTAGGTGGTGGAGGTGGCAATGGTTGTGATGGATCGTACCGTCGTCCGAGCTTTGGAGAGAAGAGAGAGCCTTGCTCCCGCTTGCGGGTACGTTCGCGCTGTGCGGTACATTGCTGGCATTGGCAGCTGGGGAGAGATCGTGGCTCTGAAAGAGGTGATTAGTTGGCCCCCGGGTGAGTGGTAGGGAAACGCACTGGAGGTGGCGAAGAGGGGGGAGAGGGTGTAAGGAATCAGGAATATGGAGAGGAAAGTGATGACGAAGTAGGCGGCCATGTTGCCGGACTCGTCATAGCTGTAGTTGGCCATGACGGCCTGGAATGCGTGGGGAAGAGCTAGAGGGAGCTAAGAGTACAGACAGCGAATCGTGCAGGAAGAGAGGAAGGAGAACGAGCGGGCAGACACGTCGTCGTCGGCGGAGAGAAGAGCAGGGACCCAGAGGAGACGGGTGTGGCGAGAGTAAAGTGCAGACGTGTCTCTTGGCTAGAATGTCGCGTATCCCATTCCAGTCCGAGGTCTTGCTGGCGGCGTCATGTGCAATCGCCCATCTCAGATCTCCATCCACGTGGTCGACGACTGCCATGGGCGCCTCTCTCAGCCACCACTCTTCGTCCGTCTACCAAACACCAGGCCTAAGTAGGATGCGGGTCAAGGTCGAGAGCGTCCCTCCTCTCCCACATGTCAAAGCCTGGTTCAGCGCGAACGCTCTTCCCTCCATCCTCGACCTCAAAAACTCTCTGTGTGCTGACCTCCAGCCGCTCAGCAATGAACACGTTCTCCCCGACCACATCCTCCTCCTTCTCGACGACTTCGAACTCCTCGACTCTAGCCCCATCGACGTCGTTCGTGATGGAGATCTCATAGTGTATGTATTCTATTGACCTCCTCCCCGCATTCTCCCAACCAAGGCTCTCATAGCTGCTATCCTACATAGCATCAAGAAGAAACCTTCTCCAACCCAACCCAAGCGCAAAGCTTCAGAAGCAGCAAGCCCCTCGCGCAAGCGCGCAAAACTTGACGATGGTCGTGCTGTGTCACACACCTCCCATTCCGTTACCAAACGACGCGCATCCGCCAAGCCGCCTGCACCAGTCACCGTCGAATCTGCGTCTGAATCAGACTCGAGCTCAGACTCCTCCGAGGACGATGAGGACGAATCGTCAGACTCTGACACGGATTCTGACGATTCAGATTCCTCGTCTGACTCTAACTCTGACTCTGATTCGTCTTCCACATCCACATCCTCTGCGTCCGACTCTTCCTCTTCCAGTGAACCTGAGACCCGCTCCTCGCGCCAAAAGCACCCCAACGGGAAGAAAGCGACGACGACTGCAGCCAAGCCCCAAACCTCCAAACCGTACGCATCTTACCATCTCCTTATGTATATCCATGCTCAATTACAACAGTGCGGCTCCTCCCGTACCGCCCGGCTATGGCAAGCCCGCCACGCACAGTCGCAACCTCCGTCGACGCCGCAAGAAAATGTACGAGCGGCTCTCGCTCACCGCCGAACCTACCAGCGTGAACGACATTCCCCTCGGTCCCCGCGCACGCACACTCGAACCCACAGCTGCCGCAGCATCCACCTCTGCAGAGCCCGAGACGCAGCCGGCCCGCGCTTCTGAAAAGGGAAAAGAACCAGCGCGTGAGATATCCAGCGAAGCCCCGTCGTTCATGATGGCTTCGCTCCAGAACAAGAATAAGAAGCGCGGCTTCAAGAGTGCGATGACCCAGGGTGTCCCACCCAAGATCGTCTTCCCCGACACTGCGGCAGCTTCCGCCGGCGCCTCAACTTCTGCCCAGCACCAGCAGAGCATGGACGTAGACCCGGATGCTCAATTAGTGGAGGCCGCGTTGAATCCCAGTCCGCCAATTGCTACATCTGCCACCACGCGTGCACAGCCACGACTCATCCCGCCATCGGAGAAACAAGAGCGGGGACAGATCCCTGCAAACATATTTGTCACGAGCGTCGACGTCGAGGAGGGCATGTGGAACGCCAAGGGTAAGAAGAAGAACAAAAAGAAAAAGAAGGTGCAGGTCGAGGAGACGTGGGACTACGCGGAGGAGGTCGTTGAGGAAGTGAACACGTTCGCGGGTGGACTACCCTACGACGACGTGCCGGAGACTCCGATAGCGCCTGCCACTAGCGCGACTAGCCAGACAGATCCTGCCAAAACCAACTCCACAGAACGCGCCGTCGTAGCTGCCCAGTGGGATACCCTCCGAAAGATTACGGACAAGGCACAGCTACAGCCAGGTGCGACCGTCGGCTGGAAGGTTCGTCTGTTCTGCTCTGCCCTTTCCTAAATGCTCGTATCCTAAACACATCCTCCAGGCGCTCGGCATAAACTTCGCCACCTTTACGCCCGAGATACTTCTCCACATCGGGCGCGTCATCAGCTGTGGCGAGCAGCTCGTCGTCGAGCATATCGCCGAACCGAGCACTGCAAAAGCCTCTTTTGGGGGCGTGATCGACCCTGAAGAAGGCGAGCCCGCCGAGGAGACGTTCGAGTGGTCGGAGGTATTGCAAGGAGACTGGCGACTGGTCTCGATGCGATAGTCTTTTTGCTTGTCGGCTCAACCGCGTCTGGATGCTAGTTCTACTGTTTTGAATATACGTTCCCCCTGTGTGCTGTTGCTCTACCTCGCTCTATCTCAGGTGCTCTGTGCTGTGTTGCGGCGCCTCTCGTGTCAACTGATCTGTTCTACAGCGAAGAATAAATAAGGTCTTGTGAATGCATGTTGACACTCCCTGGGAAGTCAAAGATATGGTTCAGACTCATCATATGGACAAACTCTGGGGACGACGTGCCTATGGAGGAAGAGGCCATGTGTCATACACATGGAGTGTCATCCGAGCCATGTCGTGCATCAGATACAAAACTGCTGGTATGATTGCCTCCAGTAGTACTACACGGCTGCGCTGTCCGCCTACCATCCATCCATCCATCCGTACAATCCCATCAACCCGCTCCGCCCGCAGAGCTCCCTCAAATTCAGAAATACATCCTCATCTGCCCAACCCTTCGCCACTGCTCAATCGCCCTATCCACCTCATCAACCAACTCCCTCAAGATCGGATGATGCCCCGGGTCGACCTCCCACGCCGACAGCCTTGCGCTCCGCTCCGACCGACTGACCGACAGGCGCGCCTTCTCCCCCCGGCTGAGCTCCGCGCGCGACTGGATCGGGGTCGGGTTGCGCTTCGTGATCCGGAGGGGTGCCCAACCTCCGAGTCCTGTACCAGTGGGTCCAGCGTTGTGAGTGGGAGTTCGGAGCGAGCTTGCCCAGGTAGCAGACAGGAGCTGCAGGTTGTCGTGCAAGGATGGTCCATACTCTCCAGAGCCAACGCTAGGCCCAGAGCCTAACCCCAGCCGAGAACCGAAGCCAGCAACAGAGTCAGAAGTTGAGATACCCACAGCCAGCGTACGCCGTTCACTAGCTCGCGCCCTCACAAGCGACGGCGGAGGCGTGCTAGTCGTCAGACCCCCATGGGAAGTCAAGTCCGAGCCAGAGTTCGAGTCCACAAGCGTGTGTCGCGTCGCCCCCAGGATATCATCCTGCACCGAGAGCCGCTCGAGCCGATCGTGCGCGAGCACCCCATGCAGCGCCATCGTCGAGTTTGTCGACACGAAGAGCCTCTCGCGTAGGTCGTCCCCGCCGCTCGCAGAGGACTCCGAGACAGCAAGGCTCGCATCAGCCGCGCCAGTGCTCGCGCCAGTGTCTTTCTCAGTAAGGCCGCGCAGAGACCCAGTTGAACCAGCCGAACCAGACAGAGACAACCCCAGATGAGAGCCAGTCCCCGGCCCCGATTCAGACAACGCCCACCTCGACCCGCCCCCTAGCATTCCAGCTCCGAGTCCAGTTGCAGCCCCAGTAACATACGCCGACGCCGACGCCGCGCGCCCCTGCACGACCGCCCTCCCCTTCTTACTCGGGCTCGCGAGCATCTTCACCGACGACTCCGAGTCCGAGTCCGGCAGGGCGATCTGGAACCCATACTCCGCATATATCGCCTGGCGCCTCAGCGCGAACTTGCGCCGGTCGCGCGTCGCCCCTGTCCCCGAGACCGCTTGTTTCTTGCTCGGGGAGCCGAGGCTCGTGTCTGTCGCGCGGCGGCTCACTTTCGGGCTCGAGGTCGCGGTGGGAAGGAGAGCGGTAATAGGAATGACGGAGTATGTATGTCTCCCGTCCGAGTCGTCATAGGGTATTTGTGGGTCGGTCTGAGGAAGCATGTTGCATGCAGACATCAGTGATTCTAAGCTGGCCGAGGGAGTGTGGATCGAGTTGACTGGATTTCCCAGAAAATCCGGCCGGTCACCAAACTCTATGTCGGGCTCCTCCGAAGCGATCTGCGCTGGCGACTCGACTACTGCATCGCATTGAGGGAGAGCAGATGGTACGTCTTCGTCTTCGCTTTCACCTTGAGCCTGCCAGGTGTATTCATCTGCCTCGGCCAGGCTCTCGCGCAGTACGGACACATGCTTGATATCATCGTCGCGTAGGACTGCCTTCAAGTTCGCGGTATCGGAAGCGGTGGAGAATCGCTTGCTAGCCTGGTCCTGAACGAGCGTGAAAGAAACGGAGGTAGTCTGTGAGGATAGTGCTGAGCAGGTGCTCGTCGGCCGAGATTCATGTTCGGCCATGTCAGGAGATCGTAGATGGTCTGATACTAGCAGGTGGTCTTCGTGTGCATAGACACGACCGGTGTCATCTGATAGATATGGAGATTGTGGGGAGAATAGAACCTATCGGGGATCATAGTAAGGCATAGATATGATACTGCCAGGAGTATGATGATACTCACAGTGTCTTGGGTTGTCATCAATACCGGGCTAAGTTGTGGCGACAAGAATCCGTCACTTCCATCCTCTGCCCTCCTCTCATCCCCCGGCGAAGCAAGCCACCCCTCCTTTGACCTCCATTGTGCGCTCGGCCTTGAGTTCATTCCCCGATTACTCGACGGGTCCGTCGTCTGCGCACGTTTCCTTCCGCTCGGCACCAAGTGGAACCGATGGGGCTGCGGAGACTTTAGGATATCCTTCGTCTGCATCGTCTTCATCCGCCCGCGGGCGTCGCTTTCCGACCCGGCGGCGCCGAGCGACGAGACGGTGCAGACGCTTGCGGTGGGGGTGAGAAGGGAGGACGCGCTCCGGTGGTCGGTGCAGTTCATCAGGCCAAGGCCATCGGCGCACGAGGGATAGGGAGAGAGCTGTCCAGAAGCCATGGTATCGCTGAAGAGTAGGAGGGCCGCCAGAAAATATGTGAACGCTGTGTAAGCAGTGTCGAGCGTGGAACCTGGAGGGGGCTCTTCAAGCAACCGAGCGTGAGGACGAAGGCAAGGTCAAGTAGCATATGCAACCGAAGAAGGCGATGTTCAATGTTCAAGTGCAACACCGTCACAGTGAAGACCAAGTTCGGCGCTACAGGCTCGGGCATCCTGGACCTACAGTCCACAACACTATTCATCGGAGAACACCCTATTAGCACCATGGTTTTACCTGATTCGAACTTCCGTACTCGGAGCCTTGATATAGGATGTAGAGACCAGGCATTCTCCACCGGCAAATGTATTCTTGTCCTACACATACAACTGACCTCTGCGCATTTGTTCTAGGCCCGCGCGATGTCAGTAAAAGTGATCGCACAGAACCGTCGACATACCTCAAACATTGACACAGCATTCCAGCGATCTAGCTCGAAGACGCGCTCCCAGTTCCTTCTGCCCCCGCCCTCAATGCAGTCAGCAACTCTTGTAGTCTTTTGCGGAGCTTCGTCGCCATCGGGTCTTCGTCAGCAGACGGGGGCGGCTGTACAGCATGTTTCTAGCATTCTGACTATGACATTCCATCTAGCAGGGACCTACCAGCTGGTCAAGCAGATACTGCCGCGACGAAGTAAAGCTCTGTCACAGCGCATCGAGTCTCATAACGGGCGATCTAGCGTACCTCCGCTTCGTCGATGGTCTGCAGTTATATACAATCTGAGTGCACAGATCTCTGCGTATGGTATAAAATAGCTTACCAGAACGATAGGTCCGCTGGGTCATGTATCGAAGTGTCAGCCGGACGACCGTGCAACAACAGCCATGGCTCGCGTTACCGGTTCATGTCTGGCTGATGTATTCTGGCGATGCAAAGTAAGAATTGCCCTTGGATTGTTCTGTGAAGTTGGTCTTTCAGACCTTCAGACCTTGCCGACTCTTCTCGCTGTGGCCTAGGAGTTGAATGAATCGATGACGAGTCCGACAAGTTCGGATGACGTTCAGTATAATAGCATCGCCGATCAGATCTCCCACGTGTCTCGCTACGTACGTAGCCACACCAACGGGCGCCAATCGGACGACAACTGTACGGTCTTGTTCGAACGCTGCACGAACTTGTTCCGTTCTCCGTTTCTTATCTCAGGCACAAGTTCACCCTCAGGCGACACAAACCCCGCGCGCGCATTCCCAGACATGGCACGAAACATCATGTCCGCACCACCACCACCACCAACTCAGCAACAGCAACAACAACAACACCGGCCCCAAACCCCATCCACAGCCTACCCCGCCGCACCCGCACCCGTGCCCACGACGCCCATAGGCCCCGTATCCGGAGGCATCCCCGCCGCGCCCGACAGCCCGCGGGAGGCCGAGACGCCCCCGCCACCGGGGATCCAGGGCGACCTCGAGATGGAGCTCATGGGGCTCGCGAACGCGCTCTACAACCTGGGTACGACGGTCGTCGGGGACCTGACGAAGGAGAAGGACAAGCCGGGCGGTGCGGGCAAGCAGGTCGGTGCGCGAGTGTGAGTGCTGAGTCTTGATTATCTACCGCGCCACCCTCCATTCGGTTCGATGCGTGCACCTGAGCCCGAGCCCTGTGTGTGATTCACCGACATGAATGCTTGGCGGAGTTACGCCCAACCACCCTATCCCTATCTCTGCGCTCGCCTTGCGGGCGCGTCGGATTGGCTCATGTCCGTTGCCGTAGCTGACTGACTGGGTGCTGCTCCGGATACGCGGGGGTGTACAGAAACGACGTGATCAGCCACCTGGCGACGCTGGACGACATGTCGCAGCACCTGGAGACGATGATTCCGATGCAGGTGCTGATCGACATCGACAACTCGCGGAACCCGATGCTGCTCACGAAGGAGCGGCTGGAGCGGGCGGCGACGGAGAACCAATTTATGAACGGCAAGATACAGGCGATCGACGTGAGTCAGTCAACTCTGCAGTCGGGGATAAGACGTGCGCGCGTCCGGGCGCAGTGGCAGAAGAGAGCTGACGAGGGGCTGGGGGCAGGCATACAAGAAGTACCTGGACGAAGCGCTGATGCAGAACTTCCCTGAGCTTCGGGAATATCTCATGGACGGGAAAGTGGGAGACTACGGCCAGCCTATCAAGGTTGAAGAAGACGGGGGAGGACTGAATGGAGGGGCGCCGAACGGTGTCTAAGAGACGAGCGGGTATGTGGACATCTGACGGCCGTGTAGAATAACGCTGCGAGGCTGATACGTTCCCGGACAGATGGGAAGGGCGAGCAGGTACAGGCTGGCATTATTGGCACACTGGACAGTAAGCAGTGGCAGAAGACAGGACCACCCACGGAGACGGGCGCGCGCCAGAAGGAAGAGAGCCAGTCCCTAGCTAGGGAGCAAAGCTGCCTATACGGGATTGAGTGCGAGTGATAGCTTCTGGGATCAGGAAAAGGCGCGGAGTGGGATTTACGGTCAAGGCAGTGGAAGATGCAGATAGCCGTCGGGCCCGGCTGACGAACGCGACGAAAGCCGGGCTGGAGTCGGGATGACGGGAGTCGAAGTGACGTCGAGTGTGATAGGGAGGACGGGAAGACGTTCGGACATAGTCGGGGGAGGAGGATGGAATAGGACATATTAAAGTGGACATACGACGACGGGAGCCGATGCCGGGTGTAGTTGACTTAGAGGTGGGGAAAATGAGAAGAAGCGTTGGAGAGTATGACGGAAAGCGGGGATATGTCATGAGCGAAAGAGAGAGAAAGCCGGATCTGGTTGCCATCACACACCGCGGGCGTCGAATACAAGATGGATGGATGATATGTTTTATGAGATCTCTCTTGTCTCTTGTCTCTCCTCCGCCTGCTTCTCTCCTCCTCTCACGAGCTTACGCCCAGACCATCGCCTGCCCTCCTGCCCACCTTACGTCCTTCCTCTCTCTCTCGACGCTCTTTGCCGTAGTCCACTCAACGCCCCCCATCGCCCCTTCCCCGCCGCGTCCTGCGCAAGCTGCCCCCCGTAGCTCGCCAGCTCCCCGCTCTTCACGTCCTCGCCCATGTCCAACTTCCTCAACGTATATACCGCCCTCTCCCCCTCCTNCCCCCCGCTCAGACGTCGCTCAGGTCCTCCAGTCCATCGCAAACGGCACGTCGCACCCTCTTCCCCTCCCTCCCTTCTCATAGCCCGCTCACGCTTGCTCCTCATCCTCTTCTATTCCATACAGCCCTCCCTCTCCAGATCGACGATGCCAAGCGCGCAGACCTCATCCAAACCATCATCGACGATCTCATAGCCGCAAAGCCCAACGGAAATTCTAACAAGAAATCAAGGCTCTCTTCTAAAGGTCCGTTTCCTCCTGCTTCCCCTCCGTCTGTTTGCAGACCAGGCGATCGGATCCGTTCCATATACCACAGATGCCGCAAACGCCCTCCAAGCCGTCAAATCCCTAGGCAAGAACCCCGCAGGCTCCGAGGTGATCGCCTCCGCAGCCAACCTATCTGCCCTCCTCTCCTTCGCTCGCACGTACAAGGACGACCAGGAGGCGTCCAACGAAGCCATCCGATGCGTCGCCAACGCCATGCTCCTCGTCGACCAGGCCCGTACCACTTTCATCGAAAAGCAGGTCGGCGGTGGTGACTTTGCCCTCGACCTTCTCGAGGTGCGCCCCGTTCTGCCCTCACAGAAATCGTCTTCACGCTCATCCCACGCCATCTGTACAGAAATCCACCATTCCAGAGCGCATATTCTTGGCGTCCCGGCTCCTCTTCCTCTCAACGGTCTCCTTGATGTCCGCCGGCGACTTTATCAAGTCACTGGTAGAAGCGAAGCCACCAGGCCATGCGGCCAACATCATGGAGATCATCGGAGGCAAACTCGACGTATTGACAAGGGGCATCCTCACTGGCACAAGGTTCGCGCGCGAAGCGATGACCGACCTATTGAAGTTTACGTTTAATCTGTTGTTACACTACCCAAAAGTGAGCCGCGCCCGCATGCGTCTCTGGATCTTGCCGCTGACTGCGTCTCTATCAGTTGGTCGACGAATCTAATAAACATGAAACCAAAGTCATGGGCGATTGCTGGAGCGATCGGTTAGACGGGTACATTCTTTCGTCCTTCCATTTCCTCGAGCATCCGCTGACGGGCCCACAATCGCAGGATCCTCCCCTACCTCCTCCGCACGTTCAACACCTTGCCACCATCTTTCCCTGCGCCGCTCACATCGCCCATGACCCATGTGATCCACTCTCTCATCACGATCCCCGTCTCGCCCTCCCTGCGCAACGCCTGGTTCCCGCCCAATTCGACCAGCCGCGGCTCGCCCGTCCCC
>JAPEVG010000245.1:0-53763 GCA_029747595.1 Trametes cubensis | reverse complement strand
GGCGCCATGTAGAGTGTTCGTATGAGGTGAGCTCCGAAGATGAGTGGGTTGGTTGACGAGGCAGTTTCCCGACTTTGGAGAGCCTTTGAGCTCGTCGTTAGCTCATGCGGCGGGTATTTCCAATCGTTGTTCAAACCCGAAGGCGCTATCCCGAGGTCTTCAGCGTGTCGACCAGCTTGCCAGAGACTGTCAAGCTTGATCAGCAGGGGTTCTGTAATGCAAAACGCGGTGGATATCTCCACAGGCCGCGACCAGACGAGTACCATTCGAAGCGACTACGCGCCGTGACGTTCGGGCGGCCACCACACCATGCAGCAATCAACAGTTGCCTTGAGCCAACGACACTGCAATGCGATGTCCACAACCTGTGCTCATATAAGCTTCTCCGGCTGATGAGGTATTCTGCTTAATCAGGCGATTCGTTGCAGCTTGAAGCTTATCGCACAAGCAGACCGATCATGACCTATCCGTCATTCGAAGCATTGCCGCCACAGGTATGACGGCTCACAACTTCATATATCCCTAACGATACGATCCAGAACAAGGCATCAGACGCAGACGTTCCCCATCTATTTGAACACCAATACCACCACAGAACTATTCGTGAGGTCCATCAATCTCCATGGTGTGCCCTCCATGCATCTACTATAGCTTTGGGCGCGTCAGCACTCATAAACGTCTCGAGGTTCCTCGCCGTAATGGTTGCGAACTTCTCCGCTCGCGCGAGCATCTTTTCCTCCCAAGACGCCATCGTCCCTTCCTGTTCTTCAACTCCGAGGTTCTTCGACAGAGCGTCGGAAAGCACCATTCCAAGCTCGAGTCCATCCAGCATCGCGAGGTTCGCACATGCCCCTGCGAACGGGCTCATCAGGTGTGCAGCGTCGCCGATGATCGTGACGCCAGGTTTATGGGGCCACCGATGGCCGATAGGAAGGTGAAGCAGCGGACGAGTATACATGGCCTTCTCGTCGCCGAGCTCGATGAACTTGCGGTACCATGGTGCCCAGTCGCGGTAGATGTCGAGGAGCGCTTTCTTCCCCTCTATGGGGTCACTGGGCAGCCCCCAGTCAAGAGCGGCACGGTGCCAAAGGTAGGCGCGGATCCGCCCGTTGTTGTTCCGCTGCGCAATGAAGATCTTCCCGTCTTCTCCCGCGTAGCAGCTGCCCATGCCCACGGCATCGCCCACGTCGCGGTTCGCGGACGCGGACGCAACTTCCGGGGCGAGTGATACCTCTGCACCGGTGATTCCGTGGTAGAGGGGAGTGGCGGAAGACAGAAGTGGACGGACACGAGAATTGGCGCCGTCGGCGCCGACCAGGAGGTCGACGATGGTGGCGGGCCCATTTGAGAAAGTGAGCTCGTGCTGGCCGCCGTCGAGTGGTTGAGCGGAGACGAGCGCATGGTTCCATTTGACAGAATCCGCGGGGACAGCGCCGAGCAAGAGATCGCGCAGGACGCGGCGGTCGATCTCTGGACGAGCCTGTTTGAGGTTACCAGCCTCGCGGATTACTTCTTTGCGACGATACAGCGGAACGCCATCCTTCCCACATATCCTGGTCTCCTCGCCATCTCCACTGCGGGAGTTCGCGATGAACGCCTCTTCAAGGCCGTTCTCGCGCAGGGCACGTTGACCGCTCTCCCANGATGAGGTCGAGCATGCCTCCCAGATGGGCGCGCGCGTTCTTGTCGGCGTCGCGCTCGTACAATGTGGCATTCACCCCTCGCCTCAGGAGCGTCAGGAGCAGAACGAGTCCTCCTGGTCCGCCTCCGATGATAGCAATACGGGGTCGCGCGTGATTGATGAGAGTGGTCATCCTCACGCGGAGATGTTTGTAGCAGAGAGTCGAGGCGATGTTGGAGAGATTTGAGAAATACGAGGGGAACATGCCCCATTTTAACGTAGAAGTTTTCGACTGCGATTCGATCAGGTCTACCACATCTGCTGCAGCTGGCAACCCGCGGACTGTGCATGTCAAACCGAATTGATGGGCCAAGGTCAGCTGCGTCCTAGGTGCAAACCAGAGGTACAATGATTTTATTGCTAATGTGTTATACCCTTCCGAGGATGCGGTTTGGGCGGATTGCGAGAGTCCCTGGGTCTATATATAGACTCGCCGATCCTTGAGATGCACAATCGCGGGCATGTAGTGCGTGGTCGTAATCGGAGGAGGCTACTTACGTTGAGCGGAGCCGCATTTGAATTTGATACAGTACCCCTATGGAGTCAACAAAGGTTCTGGCGATCCACACGCACAAGTATTTTTTCAGCAGAAGACTCCACTGCGAGTAGAATATAGAGCAGAGAACATCAAAATTAGAGCGGGGGTTGTGGCTACGAGAACGATAGAGGTACGGTTACAGGAAGTCTATACGAACAGAAAGCGATGAGAATCACTGCTTCTCCTTGGCCTGCGCTACGAAGCGCTTCATCGCATTCACCATCGACTGAGGAGCATCAGGCCCGACCCAATCCTTGAAGCTCCCAATGATGAGCTCCGCGCGAGGCCGCACCCTCGCCAACATCTTCGCCTCCCACTCTGCGATGGCTGCTTCCCTCGCCTCCTTGTCCAACCCCTTCGAGATCACGTCCGCAAGGACGAGCCCTAGCTCCAGCCCATCGAGCATGGCGAAGTTGGCGCCTTCGCCGGAGATGACCGTCAGGTGCGCCGCGTCTCCGATGAGCGTCACCCCAGGGGTGTGCGGCCAGCTGTGGTCCGGGGGGAGGTGGTAGAGGGGACGAAGGTAGATGGCCTTCTCGTCAGCGAGCTCGATGAACTTGCGTATCCATGGCGCCCAGTCGTGGTAGATGTCGAGCAGGACCTTCTTCGCCTCCTTCGGGTCTTTCGGGAGGGTCCAGTCGATGGTGTCGCTGTGCCAGGCGTACGCGCGAATGCGTCCGCTGCCGTTCCTCTGCGCGCAGAATGTCTTCGAGTCTTGGCAGGCGAAGAGGGTGCCTTGACCGACCGCGTCGCTGATGTCCTTGTTCTCTGGCAGCGCGACGACCTCTGCAGGAAGCGACACCTCCGCACCGTGAATGCCGAAATAGATCGGGGTAGCGGAGGAAACCAGGGAACGAACGCGAGAGTTGGCTCCGTCGGCGCCCACGACGAGGTCGGCGGTGATGACGACGCCGTTCGCGAAGGTGACTTCGTACTGACCGTCTCCCAGCGGACGCGCCGAGACGAACGCGTGGTCCCACTTGACCGCGTCTTTGGGGACAGCGTTAAGGAGGATGTCGCGGATGTCCTTGCGGTCGATCTCCGGGCGCGAGTTCTTCAAGTCGGTGCTCGCGGGGGCGTCCTCCTTCGAAACGAAGAGCGGAACACCGTCCTTACCGGCGATCCTCATCTCTTCGGCGTCGCCTCTGCGCGAGTGCTTGATGNAACTCGTCTTCAAGCCCGTTGTCGCGGAAACGCGCGCTGGGCCGCTCTCCCAGATGAGGAGCATGCCGCCCATGTGTGCGCGCGAGTCCCTGCTGGCTTCGCGCTCGTAGAGAGTAGCAGGGATGCCGCGCTTGAGAAGGGTGACGAGGAGGACGAGGCCGCTAGGTCCGCCTCCAATGATGGCGATGCGAGGAGTAGACGAACTAGACATAGTGATAGAGAGGCTTGTATGGCAAAGCACAGGTAGCAGAGGTTTGGTCGATGCGCGCAGCGAGCGGCGATGCTAATGCTATAGCAGAGGAACTTTGGCCCAGCGCTTTTATTAGCATGTCTCTTTCCGGTACAACGACGTCGGTCGAAGCGTACAGATATCTTGCGCTAAAGGGATGTGTCATATGTGAGACGTACGCATCATATTCGGCACGCCGACCGAAGGTTCCATGAGAGGACGTGCAACATACCCGCTCATAGGCAACATTGTGGAGCCTGAGGCCTGAGCTGTGAGGAACAGGCATTCCGCGGAATACGACGGTGGCGGGAAACCATCACTAGATGTCCTTCGTCGACGTCAAGGTTGTCTTCCGAGGGTCGTCAAAGCTGTTCGCCGGGGACTATGCGTACTCTGCGGCGCGAACGCCGCTTGACTCGAGTCCGGCCGAGGGCTTACGCCAGCCTCCTCGATCGTTTGGCCGCGTTATCGATGCCAGCGAAGGTTCCTGCGGCGGATACTCACACGGTCGCTCCATGGCGAGATCTACGACGCACATCGACGTCGGAAGCGTATGTTCCACTCGGAGACGAGTGAAGACGATGGAAGTAAGTACCAAGGCGGTAGTAGCGCGCAGTACGCACTATCACCGGCATCGGTCGCCGTCATGAGCGCTCAGTGTGGCTTGGAAGTAGTCTCAACTTAGCAAAAGACCAGACAACTTATATTACCTAGCGAATGTTTAGTACTCAGGCTGTTTCACGTTCGTTCGTATCACGCCTAGAGAACTCGAAATTCTGACTTGACTCGGAGGGGGTAATGGATCCACACCAATCGAGATTTGACAGGTTCAGGCTGTCGTGCCACACACACACCAATACATAGAAGTACAATGGTATAACCGTAGAGCGGGGGTTACAGTGGTATAACTGTAGAGCGGGGGTTACAATAATAATAACGAGAGCCTAATGGACGAATGTCAATGTAGCAGTCACGAACTCGGCTACCGTTCTTTGGCTTGTTCAAGCGTGATGAACTTCTTCATCGACTCCACCATTGCCTGAGGCGCGTCGGGCCCGATCCACACCTGGAAGTTCTCTTTGATGAGCTCTGCGCGCGGGCGTACCCTCGCCAGCATCTTCGCCTCCCACTCAGCGATCGCAGCCTCCCTCGCCTCCCTATCAAGGCCCTTCGAGATCGCGTCGACAAGCACGAGGCCGAACTCGAGTCCGTCGAGCATGGCGAAGTTGGCTCCCCCGGCGGAGATCACCATGAGGTGGGCGGCATCGCCGATGAGCGTGACTCCGGGCGTGTGAGGCCAGCTGTGGTCGGGCGGGAGGTAGAAGATCGGACGAGGATAGATGGCCGTCTCGTCGGCCTGCTCGATGAACTTGCGCATCCACGGCGCCCAATCGTGATAGATGTCGAGGAGAACACGCTTCGCCTCCTTTGGGTCGGCCGGAAGAGTCCAGTAGAGAGTGTCGCGGTGCAAAGCATACGCGCGGATGCGGCCGCTGCCGTTCCGCTGCGCAACGAACGCTTTGCTCGCCTCGGCAGCGAAGAGAGTCCCTGGTCCGACYGCGTCACTGATGTCACGGTTCTCAGTGGAGGCAACGAGCTCCTCGGGAAGGGAGACTTCAGCGCCGTTGATACCGAGATACAGCGGGACGGCGGGCGAGACGAGAGAGCGAACGCGGGAGAAGGCACCATCGGTCCCGACAATGAGATCCGCGACGGTGACAACGCCATTGGAGAAAGTGATCTCATGTTGGCCTTCCCCGAGTGGACGGGCCGAAACGAACGCGTGGCCCCATTTAACGGAATCCTCGGGTACAGCGTTGAGGAGGATCTCGCGGATGAGTCGGCGGTCGATCTCGGGGCGCGAGTTCTTGAGGTCCTTGGAGGTAGGGTCATCCTTCTTCACTTCGAAAAGGGGGACGCCATCTTTGCCAGCGATCCTCAACTCCTCGGCCTCCATGCGCGAGTGCTTGATGAACTCGTCTTCGAGCCCGTTGTCACGAAACGCGCGCTGACCGCTTTCCCAGATGAGGTCAAGCATGCCCCCCATATGGGCGCGAGAGTCTTTGCTGGCTTCTCGCTCATAGAGAGTAGCCGGGATACCGCGCTTGATGAGGGNTAACAAGGAGGACAAGGCCACTTGGGCCTCCACCGATAATGGCGATGCGGGGTGTCGGTGAAGCAGACATGAGGTGGGGATATCGGAGGTACTCTGAGCTTTTATAGGACTGTGCGCATTCTGTCGGTTCCGCGAGTACTATGTTATCAACGCGATCATAGACGTACCGTTCACGAAGGCGTTGTGCTTCAAGAGACGAGTTCGCAGGCCGTTGCGGTCGCGGTGACAGTCGCAGTAGTAATCTATCCGTCTAGGGTGGCGAGGATAAGTCCGTATGCGAACGTCTCTCGTGCAGGCCCGCCGCGGAGGGAATCGCAGTTGATGGATTGTAGCCAGGGATCGTCCGGCGATGACGACCCGGAGAATCGTACTGAGAGCTTGGTAGGGTCGAGACCTCCGCATCAATAGGTTCTTGTCGTGCCCAAGTCATGGGCCTATTTGCCGGCCGAGGAGCTACGTACGCCTCTTACAGGCGCTTCCGAGTCTCTTTCCATGCCGGCGATTTTCGTAAACTGCTGCGTTCTCCATCAATAGGCCTTGAACGTGGTTCGCAGCAGTATGTATGCGCATTCCACCATGCGCATGGTATCAATGATCGACTTGCGTGGATTCAGAGATGCGCAGAGAGGACTCGGCTTGACCGTAAGGAGCAGAGTTTCGAATCCAACTTTGGTCACAGTTGTGCTACCGCCACGTGCCTCGCACCGACTACGAGCGCTTCAACGTTCCGAGGCATCAATGATATTATACGGCGCTCGCGCCAGATAGAAACTCAAGAGTGTAAAATAAATTATCACGAGTGGTGGAATTACATGGCGTTCGTGGATATGACAGAAGAAATCAAGCTCGAGTGAACTACTCCTGCTGCACTTGTCGGGAGCCCTCCTTCTCCTGCGAAACCATCTCCTTGAATCGTTCGATCATCGTGCGAGGAGCGCCAGGATGCAGGCAAGCCTCCAGAGACTTGACCGTCTTCGCCGCGACCTCCTCGCCCCTCGTCAGCATCTTCTCTTCCCACTCCGCGATTGCCGCCTCCCTCGCCTCGCCTCCCAGCCCCTTCGACACCACATCCGCGAGGACCAGCCCGAGCTCGAGGCCGTCGAGCATCGCAAGGTTCGCGCCAGAGCCCGAGAAAGGACTCATCAGATGCGCCGCGTCCCCGATGAGCGTAACTCCAGGCTTGTGCTCCCACCGGTGACCTACGGGGAGGAAGAAGAGCGGGCGAGTGTACATCGCCTGTTCGTCGGCGATGTCGATGAACTTGAGCATCCACGGTGCCCAGTCGAAGTAGAGCTCCTTGAGGATGCGCTTCGCCTCCTTGGGGTCGTTCGGGAGCTTCCATTCGAGCGGCGCACGGTGCCAGAGGTAGGCGCGGACGCGCCCGTTGCCGTTGCGCTGGGTGCCGAACATCTTCCCGGCCTCGCACGCGAAGAGACTACCAAGGCCGATAGCCTCATCGATGTCGCGGTTCTCCGGTAGCGCGACGACTTCTGGGGGTATTGAGATCTCCGCGCCGGTGACCCCATGGTACTGAGGGACGGCGGCCGACACAAGCGGGCGGACGCGAGAGTTCGCGCCATCAGCGCCGATGAGGATGTCCACGACGGTGACAAGGCCATTAGAGAAGGTGAGCTCATGTTGGCCATGCTCAAGCGGCCGGACAGAGACGAGGGTGTGATCCCACTTGACGGAATCGGGGGGCNACAGCGCTGAGCAGCACTTCGCGGAGGACGCGGCGATCGATCTCGGGGCGCGAGTTCCTCAAGTCGTTGTCGACAGGCTTCTCCTTCTTGCGGTGAAGGAGCGGGATCGCGTCCTTCCCGCAGAGGCGCCCCTCTTCGGCGTCGCCCGCGCGCGAGTGCTTGATGAATTCGTCCTCGAGCCCGTTGTCGCGGAACGCGCGCTGGCCGCTCTCCCACTCGAGGTCGAGCATGCCGCCCATGTGCGCGCGCGAGTCGCTGCTGGGCTCTCGCTCGTAGAGTGTGGCGGGAATGCCGCGCTTGTGCAGGGTGACGAGGACGACAAGACCGCCGGGGCCGCCACCGACAATCGCGATGCGGGGTTGAGATAGAGAAGATGAAGCAGACATCGATGGCTGAGAGCTTGAGTTGCAGAGAGTAGAGGTGTTGAGTGTGTGGTGCTCGAGCTTGTCGGCGTATATGAGGGATCTACAAGATCAGCAGTAGCTGTTGATACCTGAGGAGTCGCTCCACTGCCGAGTGTATGCGCATACGCCGCCGGAGAGTTCTACGAGTTGTGGCGACCGCAGACCTGTCGCCGAACATAGTCGTCATCTTGCTGCAGTTGTTGGAAGTCGTCGACGTGGAAGATCTACTGGATGTCCGGCCAATGCGTGCGACGGCTACACGACGGAAAACAACATGCCTTGGAATCGCAGCGGCGGATAGCACACGTTTGCACACGATGTCGGCGACGACTTCTGCACCTGGCTGCGGCCGAGCTGCGGTCAACATCACGTTTCCGTTTCTCGTCATCGCTGGTGGAAGGTGTCCCTCGCCCACTGAGAAGCTCGGGGGTCCTCGGCGTGATTCCGGGATCCATGCACAGTATATTCGATCTTCATCTGTACATTTACAGTTGCTCCGGTATACCTCTGACGTCGTGGACACCTCAGGACAGTGGGCGGTGAACGCTCCATTTCCAAGTCCAACGGACGTAGTCATGCACGAACTTCGCACACTCTGCTAGGGGTCTGAATGGCATCTTGTATGGGAATTGAGAGCCACAGGTGATGGGTACACGCAGAGAGATGGTCGTCATGAAGGAACGAAGCTAATGAAATTCAATGACCCTTGCCTTCGAGTATGGAGGATCTCATTCGAACAACATACATGGATTATATCAAATCCTGGCGTAAGGTCTTTGATCAAGATCTGCTACAATGCTCTGTCGTTGGCGTTCCTAGTCTCCACCGTCTCGATGCTTGTTCGATCTCGATGTGCCCTCCACACTTGGGAAACGGCGGCCAAATTTGAGTGTCACTCGTGTTTAAGCGATGGATATGTCGCTCAGCAGACTAGATCGTATGCTTGCACAGTGTATAAGTGGGATATGATCAAAGCATCCAGCGAGCCCATGTATGATGGAACAGATGTGGGACAAACGGAAAACCTCCACTGCCAGATTGCGTATTGATGCTGATTTTCGGAGTTTGAAGCGGTAACTGTCCAGACTCCAGAGTTACTTTCTTGAATAGTCGCGTGTTGACTTGTGTTGTACCGGATCCTAGCAGTCTCTTTGACACTCGACTCAACTCCGGACGCGTGCCAGAAATATGCAGCCAAATATTGGCCCATTCATCTCCATCTTCACGTCCTCCTTGACGAGTGTGAATGACGTTTGAGGCCCGATTGGTAACTTTCAACTGAAGTCAACTTGAACAGATGCTCTAGCACTACGAGAGGTCACAGGGGAAGCGCTTCAAGAGGGAACGTGGAGGCGTTCTAGGACTATTCTAACAACCTCCCTCTAACAACCTCAATCAGTACTAACATACAATGTTAGAACTGCATCAAGCTTGTGCCCACAGCATCGCCACTACGCATTCGCGGACCGTTTCCCGCGAACACGGCCGCCGCATCGATATCGGGCTCAGATGACAAACACCCTGACTAAACACATGAACTTTGCTCCACTTTGTCCATAAATCCCAAGGGAAGTTGCCACGCTGCGAGTTGTTCAGAGTCGCAACCGTCACAAGCTTGAGTACTCAACATAGCGTTCCTCGCCCGCCTCAATCGCACTTTGTTCAAGCTGTAGGTCACACTAGCGCGTCATCGAGTCTTGCTACGCTGGGCCTGACGGATACTGCTCAGACCAGCGAGAGCTCGGATGGCAGGCCTACTATTTGTTTACTCAGACCCAGGTTCTGCCGTGAGCCAGGACGAGTTCAACGACTGGTACGACAACGAGCATGTCCCCCTCCGCATCCCGATCCCGGGCTTCCAGTCTTGGTCGCGTTGGGTCGCTGCGGATGGGCAGCGCCCCGCCTACACCGCGTTCTACGACCTCTCCTCCCCGGACGTCGTTGCCCAACCCGTCTACGCCGGCCTCGCCGATACCCGTTCCGAGCGCGAGAAGTCTATCATCTCACGCATCGGCCTTCTCGATCGCCGCACGTACGAGCTCCACGAGCCCGTGTATCCGCCCAAGGCCGGGGACGCGTACGATCCAGCCAAACCGGGCGCATACATCAGCGTAATCGAGGTCGAGGTGAAGCAGGAGCCGGGAGTGGAGGAGGACTTCAACAAGTGGTACGACGAAGAGCACATCCCGATGCTCGCGAAGGTCCCTGGGTGGGTGCGCAGCCGCCGCTTTGTGCTCGTGAACTCGGGCGCGGTGGGCACTGAGGCGAAGGCGGACGAGAAGCCGACGAAGTACTTGACGATCCATGAATGGGAAGGTCCGGATGCGTCGAGCAAAGAGGAGTTCAAGGCGGCGATCGAGACTGAGTGGGCGAAGAAGAATATAGCGAACGCGACTCGGTTCAATGTCAGGTTGTTCAAGCTGTGGAGAACCTGGGAGAAGCAGTGATGCGGAGTGCGAGTGTAACATTTGACATGTATCCTGTGGTATCTGAAGGTGTACCAACCAAACTGTACACTAGGATGGAGGAGAGAAACGGCATATCAACTATACATGTGAGAGAAGCACGACTCCGTATATTCGAGATAGCATGTCAGATAGTGCGTTCATCGAGCCTGGCGCCTCACCCCGCGAGGGGGGGCTGCGCTGCGGCTGAGCTACCGTGCTCGGCGCTACAGAGAGGACTTGTGAAACACCCTGCCAGTTGGTCCCTCGCGACCACTCCGACTTCAAGATACCATACGCCACTCCCGGCTCGTCCACAACCCGCACAAGCTCTCGTGCTCCGTCATACTCACGGAAGCAGTCCAGCGACTTGCGCTGGAAGATGGCGTAAATCCGCGAGATAGGATGGCCTGCTGCCGCTCGGGCCTCCGCGACCTTCAATACGTGAGTGACTTCCTGGTCCAGATCGCGCAGGAACTGCTTCTCCTCTGGGCCGCAATTAATGGCGAGAGTGGAGAGCGATGGGCAAGGGGGCTCCGATGCACTCCCGTCGTTCACTGGCTCGAGGATGGAGAGGAGCTCGCGCACCGACTCTCCCCCGCGCGCCGCGGCACTGTCGAGCTCCGGGTAGATCACCAAGAACTCGAGGTTCTTTAGAGCAGGCAGGATGGACGTGCGCGGGCGGAGGAGGAACCCTAGTGAGGCGTCGATCCACAGGTGACGGACTCCGGTGAACGAAGATATATTGGTGAACATGTGTCTGAACGCCGCGCGCACGGTCCCAGCAGCGCCCTTCCCAGTCACACCGCGGACACCAGGGATGACCACTGTGGCGTTCGTGCGATCGACAGGGTCCTCGTCGGCGTGTAGGGCGTTGATGGAGATCCCGCCGCCGCTCGAGTGGTGTTCTATAGAGTACTGCACCTCGCCCTGGAGATGGATGTGGGACACGGTCCGACCTGGGCCGAGGACTTGGTTCAGGATACCTATGAGGTTTTGTATCGCGACAGTACCCAGCCGGAGAGTGCATGTGGACGGGAATGAGAGCCGAGAAAGGAGTTGATGAAGCATACCCGTGATGCGAGTCTCGCGTTCCTCAATACGGGGAGTGAAAAAGAAATTCTCGACGATGAAGTTGTTGAGCTGCGGGAGCGAGATCGGGCTATCGCGTGAGGATTCCGAGATGCTCTGTGTCTCTGAGGCGTAGAGGGACACTGTACTCGAGAGTTCGAGCGTTCGTAACTGAGGTAGTCCGGATGCGAATGCGAAGAAGTCTTCCAATGTCGGCCCTTCGGCGAGGTTCCTGAACCTGAGTACGGTGAGCTCAGGGAACGATACGTTTGGCAGGTACGCAGTGGCGCGCAATAGGAGCGAGCGAAGGTGTGTGCTGTCCGCGAGAATGGGCAAGGTGTGCGGCAGGCTGGAGATATTGCTGCGATCGCCGTGGAGCAGGAGAAACGCACGTTCCAAGCCATCAAATCGACTTTCGCAAAGGAAGGCCCTGCATTTGCCGGTGCAATAACTCGAGCAAGCAAGGTAAAGCTCTTTAATGCGATCGCCATGTCCACGAACAAAGTCTACGAGGACATCGTTGACGCCTCGTTCCGCGTAGACGTATAGAGGCCCGGATGGGCAACGATCGAAGTAGTTCTGATAGAAGGCGTCGTGTTTTTTGTTGAGTTGTATGACTGTCGACCACAGAGAGGATGTCCCAAGGACAACGTCGCGCCACCGGAGGCACGTCATCAGAACATGCCGAAGATCCCGTACGTCGATCATGTTGTCGGACTGCCAGCGTTGTGACGGCGAGTCAGGCGGGCGAACATCGTGCATCCGTCGCGGTACGAGGAAGAATATGTACGCAAGAATCTCAGCGGGAAGTCGATTGACAGGACTGAACGTGTTTGCGAGCCTCGGGGCAAGTCGGTGCGCGCTGTATACCAGATCGCACACCAGTTTCAGCTAAGACCCACCAGCCAATCATAAGCGTCAGATTCGTGTCGATAGAGCGGGTACAGATAATCGCCTCACCTCGTTGGGATCGAGTGAACTTATGATGACAAAAGGAGGTGAGTATGTGAGCCATCAAAGTATGCGTCTGAGAAGCTCACAGTTTGCTTGTCGCAGAGGAAGGTTCATGTTGGGCAACGAGCGTCAGGTCGCGTAAGAGCATCTGAGCCAGCTCTACGGTGGTCGGACGATGAGAGCCATCTTGTTTCCCTTGAATCATGATCGTCGATATTGTCTGTCGGAAACGTGAGAGATCCTATAACATATTGAATACTCATAGGGATCGAATAGAAATCTGACATACCTCGAGGAGTGGTTGCGGTCAAGACGACAGCAGCATCTAGCGAACCTAGGCGTGGGCGACAATGTGGTCAGATACCAAACGACACCAAACGCCGAATCGATCCTACTCCAGGGTGCGTCCGCTCCGCACTGCCACTCAAGCACACGGTCCGCGCCACCTTTATACCGCGAGTCCAGAACGATCGAGCTGAAGTCGTGCTTCATGTCCGTCGTTGGACCACGTGCCCACACCAGCATGAATGCCTGGGTTGAATGCGTGGGCCATCTGCTTTCATGTCGCGTACCGTGGGCAAACACAATGCATGCATTGTGCACACCATCCTTCCCTATGTGAGCTAGTGCACGCCCTACACCGTGCATTCGGAGCAACTCCTACAGGGCGCTGTACGGGTTCCCGAGTTCATCCAATCGCGTAGACCTGTCATTGAGTCCCTGCGGGAATTTTGTAATCTCAGCGTACATATCCATACGGGAACAATAAGTACTCAACTGCCGAAGATGCTTTGAAAGCCTAGGCGAACTTGCGTTGGAGTTTCGGCCGAGCATACAAAGGTTCAAAACACAATTGTATGGTATATTAAGCGGGAATCAGTAGTATATGCACGTATCGGTATATGCAGCGAGCATAAGACCTAGAGTACTAGCGATGGGTTAGTGGTAGATTCATTCAATTGAGCAAGGTCAACGACTCACCGAGACCGGCCAAACCTCACTCCTCATCCTCTCCCTTCAACCCTAGCAGCACGTCTAGCTTCTTCCACAACTTCTGCCTCGTCTCCTTCCACATATCTCGACGCTCGCTCACGCACCCTACACAATATCCGCGCCCCATCCAATCCACATCGATCAGCCGCTGAATCCCGTCGAATACGTCCTCCAGCCCAATATCAAACACCTCTGTCTCCAACAAGCGCGCGGCCCACGCTTTCTGGTCTGTCTTCAGCGCCAAAGCGCAACGTTCCTTCGCGTCTCTTTGCATGGCATCGCAACTCGCGGCAGGGAGCTTGGCGAGTGGACACGGCATGGTGGAGGGTAGAGGTGGCCCGCGCGCTAGCTTGAGCCACTCGGATTGTAGTGCGGTCTTCGCCCTGACGAGACGTACGAAATCGGACGCAGCTAGCCGTGCAGACGGCGCGTTCTCCTCGTCTTCTTCGGTTTCCCATCTTAGACGGGCGAGCTCACTATCGCGGGGATGGGTGTCGTTGGACTCGGCGTATACGTACCCTGAGAGATCTTGTCCGAAATCAGGGCTGCGCAGGATCTCGTAGTATGCGCCTTTTAGCAATTCTGGAAGATTGCATTTTTGCGCGAGGATGATGGTTTGAGTCGCTTCGGACACGCGCACTTCCACTTCGTCTACATCGTAGTCCGCGATCTCGTCCAGATCGCTGGTCCAGCTCTCGCGGAGGCTATGCGTGGCAAACTCTAGGATAGTCCGGAATGAGAGGGCATGTGCGGCTCGAAGTAGCGAAGCGATAACGTTGAACGATGGGGGGNTTTACTGCGTAGGAACTGCCGAGTGTTAATGAGCGATATTCGATTTAGAGAAGGTGAGGGACCTACATCCCGGCATCCTGTGCTGTTAGGAGACGCTCGAAGTCAAGAACGCTCACTCCCTTCGCTACATACACAGGGCAGCTGTCCACAATGTCTTGTTGCACGCTAGCATGATCGAAGAAACGATCATTGCGTTGAAATGGACATCCGGCATCAATCACAATGACGCACCTCCCATCATTGTTTTGGAATAGCTTAGCGAAGTAATCTGACTGCTGCGCTAGGCGCGAGCGATGCAAGCGGAATAACGTGTTCTGGACTTGAACCACAACAGAACCATCGAGGTGCCAGAAATTCGCGCTTCGCTTTCGTAGAGGCGCTGCCGCCTTCGCCTTTGCTCTTGACGTCGAAGGGGGAGCGGGTACTTTGAACGACCCACGGCTCCCGTCCTTTTGCGCGGGAGTGACTGGCTGGCTAGCTGAAGGTGCGGACAAATGAGCGCGCTTCGAAGACCTTCCCTCTAGCTTAGTCAATGTTTCGACTGAGTCATCGAACAACGTACGATGGTGGCTGGGAGGCCGACACTTGTGGCAGCTCGATAACTTCATCGACATCCTCCCGTCTGCGTTTCTTGGGCGTTGGCTTTGCCGGCTTCAACGATGCTGTTGGCGTAAACGATTGAGAAGAATTGGGTGTTCCCTGTGACGACAGCGTCGCAGAGGCACTGTCGGACAACCTCACTGGCCCTGCGTCCCCGCGGCCGTCCGAATGAGAGAGCTCCTCCACATCCATACCATCCCTCTCTTCACTCTTGACTTCATCCTCATCTTCGACACCTTCGTCTTCGGGCACTAAGAATGTTCTTTGCTGCTCTTTCCCGACCGCTTGGGATATGTCCGGGAGACTGGAAGAGTCTGACTCTGAGTGCTGTTGGCTTGACTTTGAGGATGACGGCGAATGCGAATGCGGCGAGTCTTGGACGTTGGAAGACGAACGCCTTTCTTGCAAACGTTGTGAGCTGCGACGTTGCGTAACAGTGGGGGCGTTGTTGGACATGGCTAGGTGGTGGATGGAAAGCCGAGTCGCAGACGATTTGTTTTTGACTTGAGTTTGCCGACGCGCGTAGAGACGGGTAGGATGTGACGACGCGTGATCGCGACCTGTAACGCGTTTGTCACGTTACCGCATCGAGGAGCAACCGGCCCGAGCCTGAGTGTTCTTCCGAGTGAATGATGCTTTGCCTCTCGTCCGACGTCCACCACGGCAACTTATACTGATCATAACATTATCCGTACATCAACGAAGTGAACATACATGGCGCAATATCTACGCTTGTACGTTCGCGCAGGGAAGGATGTCCATTGCACACGAAGCTGCAGGTGCTCGCACGCAACCTCCAGCTCGCAGAGCCGCCTGGGGAAAGGCGACACTGAGTGAATGGATACATCAATGCAGATCAAGTGTGCAGATGTCTGACTTACCACTAACGACGCCCCCATTCTCTTTCCACAATTTCGCGCGCTTCAACGTCGCCATGCACGGTACGAATGAGGGTCGATGTGCCGTCATACTCGTGCAAGCACAATGCTCCAGGTTCACTTGCAATAACCCCGCCGCCGCCGCCAATGACGAAGAGGTAGAAGAGGCGGTCCAGAGGATGACCAAGTGATGCGCGAGTCGCCGCGATCTCCTTGATCTGCTGCGAGAGTTGCTCCGGCTTGTCGACCTCTGGGAGCTCTCGGGTATTGGCGGACGTGTAGTCACAGTCAACGATCAGGCTGCGGAGCATGGGGCAGGGGAGACCCGAGGCTTGTTCCGATACGAGTGTGCTGAGGACGTCTGCGGTGGTGTGTCGAAAATGAGCTTCAGACCCTCCGATGGGATCGGCGATCGTGAGGAATTCGAGGCGAGGGAGAGCGACAAGGATGGAGAAAGGCTGCAGCAGGGCCCAGCTTGCGTCGGCGCCAACGCGCAGTCGTTTCAACGCGTTAAAGATGGGCGAGGAGGAAAGTGAAGAGCAGAACCGGGCGCGGCCATCGCGTACTTCGTCCGTAACAGCGCGCGCGAGGTACTCTTCCCGGGCCTCGTCACTTTCCAGCTCGTACGGTGCGCGAATCATGTATCCACGAACCTCGAACGCGAGGTGCACCTTGTGTTCAGTCCATGCCTCGAGCGAAAGTCGCCTGGACCGACCGCCCTGCCATGTCTGCAGTTCGCACGCGAGTGTCGCTGTACTCGCGGCATCGGTTAAATTGAAGAGGGCGTGGAAAGCTGCCAGGTCTTCGTACAGGGCCAGTTTGATGCGGAAGCTGCAGCTTGGGGGCACGACAACGTGTCCACCAAACCATTCCATGAGACGACCCACGGACGTCAACGTGGAGTCTTCGACAACGCCGAAGAAGTCTTGGGAAAGGATCAAAGTTCGGAGGGATCTGAGAGTGACCTTGTCGCGAGGAGGCGGTAAGGATTCAAACCTCGATATGTCTGTGGACTCTCGGACGATGAAAGTCTCTAGCTCGAGGATTCGCAAGTGTGGGCAGTTCGACAGGAATGCGCATAGCAAGGCCTCGAACCGCCGGTCGAGATATGCGCCTTGGAGCCGGAATTCTTTGAGGGCGGGGAAGGGCGTCGTGGGGATGATGTTGGTATCCCGGATTCGAAGACAACGGAGCTGATGGCTGTCTGGCAGAATGCGGCGAGCTTGGATAGAATCTGCGCCTGTATCCGGGCAAGAGTATCGGAGGAGAAGGCAAGTGTCGAGAGCCGGGAAGGAGTAATACAGCAGGTCACCGCTATTGTCAGAGCGGTCGAGAAGCTGGCAAGCGAAGGAGAGCTGCTTGACCCGCCCTCTAAACTCGACACTGCGGCAATCATCGAGCAGTGCATCCGACGCTCCCTCCGGCACGAAGATGCACAAGGGCCCTGTGGGACATCGCGCGATGTAGTTCTGGTATAGGGTCTCAGGGCCTTCGGAGACGAGTTGGTCCACGACAGTTGACCAGAACGATGAAGTGCCGCTGATTAGCCTATACCAGTGTTGACACGTGAGGAGGAGGGGATAGTACTGGGCCACGTTGAGCATGAACGTTGGATGCGCTCTCGCAATGCTGTACATCCAGAGTACATCATCGGGTACAAGGGTGAATATATGGCAGAGAATCTCCGGCGGCAATTTGTTGATCGGCTGGGGCCTATCATTGAGTTCACGGAGAATGGCACGAGATTCGTCCAGGAGCTGTCGCATGTTATATAGCTGAACATCCTCAACATCAGTCTGGTCTCGAGAAGAGGCGAACCGTATGAGCGATGTACTCACATCGGCAAGCTTGAAGGTGCTAGGGGAATTGTATACAGGGTCAGAACGTGAAGAGACATTGCAAATCGCGATTCTTACTTTTGCCCTGAAGCTCGTTCCGATATCAGGCCTTCGCGAAGGAGCTGCGCATTACTAACAAGCTCTTTGTGGGGTGGGCGATGGATATTGTGGTCGGCGTCGCCCATCCTTCCTCGATGCCAGATGTTGGCGGAATGTAGGTATTGGGTTGACTGAGGACTCAATATATATTATATAGCCCATTCCAGCCGGTTTCAGGCGTGTGCACTGATCCGCGGCGCGCCCGCACACGTGGATGCGGAATGAATGCAACACATAGCACCGACACGTATTGCCTCAATGCAGGCGATTTCCGGTGAGACTTGAACGCGTTGCTGTGCATATAGGATACAAACACCACAGAGCTAGCATCGTGGTGTAAGTGCGATCTCAGTGATGCAACTCGGACCGGCTCCTGTCGCCGCAACTTGCTATCCTCTGTCCGAACTACAAGTCACTCAGGCTAGCTGATACGGATATGGATGCATACCTGAATTAAAATACCACTCAAAAGCAGCGTGGTGGACTCTGAGTTTCATCGATATCGAGTCTGCTGCTTCTACCTGGGTGACTGTAATTAGTAGGCCTGAGCGCTGTTCGCCGCGTGCTGGAGATATGTACGGTGTGACCAGGTGTGACCGCCGTAGGGTCACCTAGAGTCACAGAGATTCAACGCCTTTCAACGCAAGCTCTTGCGAGTCCAATTCGACATCCCCACGTCGCCTTGTGCAGAGTCACGATTGAGCGGCTTTGTCCCCATACTGCTACTATACAGCATCCCAAATGGCGCATACAGACCAGAAGACCCCACTTATGCTCAAGAGAGCGCTTGAAAATGTGCAGAAAGCCCGCGATGACCTTGTCGATGGTGCTGATAGTCTGCGAAACTCAGCAAAGAGGTCAGTGTCTCAGTGTTGCCTTCTACGTCGTATATATGCAATGAGATAGGATGCTGATCACATATCGAACTTGTTTCATTGTAGCTTAGCATTGGATGATGCAAGTGACAGATTCATGGACCTTTGAACGATGCTGACACGATCACCTCATAGTTGTACAAGCTCAAGCGAGCGTTGGACGAGTCGCATCCAATCATCTGTGAACTCATCAACGCGTCCCAACCTATGAACAAGCTACCGCCGGAAGTACTCTGCGACATCTTCTTCCGAGTGCCTAGCCGATTGAAATGGTATCCAGGCAGTTATCCCATCTGCAAGTCACAGCCGACATTCATGCAGAATACCAAGCATTACCGTCCTCTCCTACTCACATGTCGCTATTGGCACAGACTCATCATGAATACTTCGGCCTGCTGGTCAACACTCGAAGATCTCCCCCGCCCGGGTTACTTCTACTCCTTGCCCCTATTCGTCAATTATGTTGGGCGGTGCGCAGAAGGTCCCTTGTGCATTGTCGTGCCTGCACCATCAACGTCAGAAATGTGCGAACTCTGCCGTGATCCTAACATCAGCGCTCGCGTGAAGCAGATCGTCTTGACCGGTAACTGGAGCGGCAGCAATCAAGAGTGTTGTAACGACATCTTGTTCTCTTCCTATCCCTCACTCGACACCTTCGCCCTTTACCAACATAGAGTGGGCGACAATTCTATTCCTCGAATCCGTCGGATCCTACCCGACAGTAGCCGGCTGCGTCAACTCTGGTTGAGCGATGTCGATTTCATTCCTACGACGGCGTTCCCGGCACTCGAGGCGTTTTCGATCAATAGCCTGCATATAGATCCTGGTTTCGAACGTTCGCTATGGATCTTACTGTGCAGCAGCCCTCGATTGAAAGCGATCGAACTCCGTATCATCATGAAGCTCGCGGATGGTTCTATCCTGGCGCAGTGCTCACAGACTAAGGTATCCTTCAACGCTCTTCGGGCTCTGACCTTAGAGTTACGGCCAAAGTCATGGGATGGCGCCTCCACAATGCCTCTATTGCGATGGTTTGCGACTCACTTCACCATCCCGCCCGACTGTTTGATTCATTACAGCTGTGTCACTAGCGAAGGCCTCGTCACGTTGCCGCATCTATTCAATATCACTGTCATCGCTCATACAGTCCACCTCATGGCATACGAGTCACCCCGGGTGTTCGAGCGAGTGTTGTGCTTCGAACTTGTTGTAAGCATCACCACAGAAGATGACCGCAAACACGGCTTCGACGCCCTCAGAGACGTGATTCCAGCCCACGACGCGGCAAGGGCATTGGTCCAAGACCATCCACCGGAGTTTCCCTCACCCGCAATCCTTTGCCTAGGCCGCACTCGCTTCTGCGACTCGCTCCGTTTCTATCCCATGTTGCATGCAATGCGTCGACTGCACAGAGTCGGTGGGGGCGCGACGTGGGTGCTACTACAACCCTCCTCTATCATACAATTAGCTCTTCCATGTCTCGCAATTCTTCTGATCACTCTGCGTGTACCCTTCGATGCACAACTACACATCCTCACGGGTATGCTCGACGCGCTCATGTCGAGCCCGGATGGAAACCTCCCTTGCACCGCACTCAACAAACTTATCTTCGACTGCAGCTGGGTGCCCATAGGCGGCCATCAAGAATTGCTCTCTCATAAAGTCAGAGAGCTCGCCTCGACCCGCGCATCGTTGGGCCATCCTATCGACCGCGTCTTCTATGCATTCATCGGCAGGGATTCCACGGACACTGGCAATAGAGAACTGTGTCTGAATCAGTATGATACCACTGCCTCCCTGGTCTCCACTGCGTACGGCCAAGCTGCGCGCGACGCTGTGGAGCAGGAATGGGAAGCTGGAAGAAATTAGGAGCAGGCGGGAATGGTATTGCTCCCACGGGATGGTTGGTGTACGCACTTGTGCTTTGAGTTCCCGAATACATGAATATTTCGCTAACTTCGCGTTTTCAGGTCTCGTAATGTCAACCTTTGGCTCAGAAGGCCTGAAGGCCTTTTTNGGCACCTGGTAGACAAGCGTCTGGGCTGGCCCAGGCAGTTAATCCTGATCACAACCTTCGTACGTATTTCGACCGAGAAAGGCACGAGCTGACGCAGGTCGTCGGCCACATGAGGCGACGAATGCTGTCGGCTTGGGCGCCAAAGCGGCCATGACGAACGCGTCCGGCATGCTGGAAGCCATCCACCGCGACACAGACGTTCACAAAAAGGCCAAACCGCATCCTTCGATGCGATAACGCCTCTCCTCCACGATCTACCCTTATCAGATAACTCAACATGTCCTCTACTCCCCGCATCGCTATCATCGGCGGCGGGCCCAGCGGGCTCGTCCTCCTCGTCACCCTTCTCAAGCGCGGCATTCCCGCCACGCTTTACGAGCGTGAAGCCAGCAAAGACTCCCGTGCGCACTTGGGCGGGATGCTCGACCTCGCCTGGGAGAGCGGCCAGCGCGCATTCCGCGAGAACGGCCTCGAAGACGAGTTCATCAAGAACTCCCGCACCGGTGAAGCTGAGGAGATGAGGATCTGTGGCAAGGATGGCGTCCCCCTCTTGGTTCGGAAGAAGGAGACCCCTGTAGACAACGATCTCAAGCACTCGCGCCCGGAAATCGACCGTCGCGTCATCCGCGAGGTCCTCCTCAACGCCGTCCCGGAGGACGCCGTCAAATGGGACCACGCATTCGTCTCAGCTCGCCCGCTCGATGATGGCCAGTACGAGCTCACCTTCGCTAACGGAGTGGTAACTGTTGTAGATCTCCTCGTCGGCGCCGACGGCGCCAACTCGCGCATTCGCCCGCTCGTTTCCCCTGCTACCCCGCTGTACATCGGGATCAACGGTGCCGAGATCTCTCTTCCCGCTGACGCTGTCGCCTCCCCGGAGAACAAGGACATTTCCGATGCGGTTGGGCAAGGCAGCCTCTATGCCTGCCAGGACGGCAAGTCGTTCTGCGCGCAGAGGAACGGCAGCGGGCGGATCCGTGCGTACGCCTGGCACCGCAACACGCTCGATTGGGTCCTCCCGAGCGACCCGAAGGAGGCGAAGAAGGTCCTGCTCGACATCTACCACGACTGGGCGCCATGGATGCGCAAGTTTATCGAGATCGCGGACGAGAAGTCTATCTACCCGCGCCCGCTCTTCTACCTCCCACCGGACCTCCGCTGGCCTCATAAGGCGGGAGTGACGCTGATTGGAGNACGCGGCACATCTGATGGTCATCTCGGGCGAGGGGGCGAACTTTGCGATGCTCGATGGGCTCGACCTCGGGCTCGTTCTCGCCGACGCGATCTCGAAGGGGTTGGACAAGGAGGCAAGGGAGGCAGCGATTGCGGAGTGGGAGGAGAAGATGCAGGCGAGGGTGCAGCCGCACGCAGAGATGGTGGTCCATGGGTTCGACATGTGGATTGGTCCTGGTGCACCTCAGTCGATTGTTGACGCTTTCAAGAGCATGGCGGAGGAGGCGTAGAGGCATGGCTCGTTGTACGATTCGTAGGAGTTCGGGAGACAGATGCTTGTTAACGACTCTGAGTGTCTTTGTGCATGGAAATCAGTAATTGTTTTTTGAAAGGCTTCCAGACAATGTTCCTCTTGAAGAATCTGGTGTGAGCGCTAGAGAGTGCGGCCATGAGCGCTTGTGGCCACGCTAGGGCCCACCCCGATTTGGAAGGGCGGGCCACGTGGGTACTGTCGCGAGCGCTGGAAGGGAAAAGCTTGTTCATCGCTCGTCCAGCTACAGATCCTCCTCTCGTCTCGCCTCAAGCCCATCCCCTCCGGCACCCTCAACCGTCCAAATGGTCAGTATCGCATCCAAACGGCGCATTCTACGCATCCCAGGTGTTTTGGCGACATGTTGAATGCCTGGGGACGCTGGATTGGAGTCTTCGCGTCCGGATGTACCCACCGCGCCCTAGCGAGAATTTTGCACTGACTCCGTACCTCCCTCCTTTTGCAACAGGCCTCCGCAGAACTCGCCGCGACCTACGCCGCTCTCATCCTTGCCGACGATGGCATTGAGATCACCGTCAGTCCGGCTTCATGCACTCTTAGTACCCGCTTGACTCTCAACTTCCTTGCCGGCTCTAGTCTGACAAAATCCTTGCTCTGACCTCCGCGGCGGACGTCGAGCTCGAGCCTATCTGGGCTTCCCTCCTCGCGAAGGCGCTTGAGGGCAAGAACGTGAAGGACCTCCTCTCCAACGTCGGTGCCGGTGGTGCGGGCCCTGCTGCGGCAGCTGCTCCTTCGGCGGCGGCTGGCGGCGCCGCTGCTGCTGAGGCGCCCAAGGAGGAGGAGAAGAAGGAGGAGAAGGAGGAGTCCGACGACGACATGGTACGTCTCATAGCTCAAACGCACTCAGGGAGACGCTAACAGGATTTGCGTGCTGCAGGGCTTCGGTCTCTTCGACTAAGCGTCATCCCGCCGCTGCCTTCCCACTTCCATCTCTCGCTTTGGTGTCATACGTACTGCATAGCATTTCGCACGCGACATTGCCCTCCACATTGCGTTGTATTATCCCTGTCCATCCCTACTGCGCATGCCAAAAAGCCTAAAACACCGAAGCTCTACTAGTGCCAGTTGTCGCAGGTCTCTCGCCTCATTCGTCCCAGCAGGTAAGTTCAGATCATGATYGTCGACTAYCAGMCAGGTGCGTTGAGCGTTCAGGCGGCTCAGTTCCAAAAGCATTTGGAATTCGTGTTCTTGTGTGTTTGGCGCAGTAGCGGACAGGGTCGGCATCCTYCGTGCTYGAAGAGTTGAAACGYCCACAGCCGTAGTGTCAAAGTCGCCATACCGGTAACCCGGATCCAAGCTCGCTAGGAATCAGATACATCGAAGCTTGCATGCAAGCAATCATCTGAGGCGTAATCATACACATGGTAGACGTGGATGGATCGGGGAATACAAGCAATCGTACTGCACTTTACCAAGTTAACTTCACTTGGGGAGAAGATGGTCGAGTCTGAACCACAACCAACTCTTCATCGCGTTCCAAGCAACTTGCCTCTCGTCGAGACAGGCCCTGCACCAGGTTCCTGTCTGCGAGTTGAACATAGSGCCTTGCAGCAGGTCGCCRATGTACCAGATTGGATCACCAGCCCCCTTCTCCAGATGATTGTCCTCGACAAACTGCGAGCGCCAGTAGGCTGCGCGTTCCGCACCGTCCGTGAACGCGCACTTCTTCGCCAGTCGACCTGTGCTGAGGCATTCCCCGCCKTTGCCAGGTAAGAGGAATACGAGCTYCCGCCAGTGCTGCTGCGTGAAGTCTCGGGCGTGGTAGAGAGCGAGGAGGTCGGCGTCGGAGAGCGAGAGCGTCTGCCTTTGGGTGACGACTTKGAGCCAGAAAASCGGGTTTCGCAGGAGYTCGTAAAAGGCCCGCTTTAGGATTCCAGGGACTTTGAATTGGCGTGCGGCGTTGATGGCGATGAGTGTGCTGTCAATTGCCTTGGCCTSAGCCGTGGTGGGTGGAGTGGATGGCCAGAGCTTGCGAAGGYRATGGATAGCAACTTCCAGTACGGTCTCGCACTCGACTCGGGACGCGACGCGTAGAAGGGAGAGTGCAACATTTTGGGGTGGAGGGGATAATACAAATATCCTGGCATCATCCAAACATCGATATCTCAGGTAGGAGAATCAAATCATAAACTGGGCGAACATACAATGGTGTTTCCATAGCTCGAAGGAACTCGGTGAAGTCTGCGACTTTGACACCCGTCAGGGTATAGGATACGACTTGAGGAAGAGAACAGGCGTCTAGGAGAATTCGAGTATGTTTAGCACACGGCATACAACCTATGTACTCGAACCAACCTGAAGTACCGTCGCCTTCTGCGGGTAAGTATTTCGTTCTGGAAGAGTTTACAGTATTGTTTGATGCGCGACAGCAGCAGCTTGAACCCTGTATTTTCTACGATGATGACGATGTTTCCGTCCGGATACCAAAAGTCTGCGCTCTGTGCGTATGCAGGAGATGCTTCGACCCGTGCAGGCGTCCCGCTGATTATTTGCAAGCGCCGCTTGGCGACATCAAGATCGGGAGATTGTTCGTCTTGAGGGCGTTCCTGGCATTGCGCATAAGTTGTGTGAGGTCATATGTTAACAGTCGTGCAATTTATACTGAAAGTACCCTCTTCTGGCCAACGGACGGCTCGGAAGCCTGGGAAGTTGTCGATTCATTCGGACGTGCCTCCATCTTGACCACCTGAGACAGCTTTGGTTGTCCAGGAGAAGTTGTGTAATAAGTGATAATGTGGACAACGAACCAAATGATGTGCAGCTTCGGGGCAGAGTTTCACTGTAATGTGCTCAATTTGCACGAGGTGAGGTTGGTGGGCTCAAGAATCTGGTCTGTAGTGCCGTCGTAAGTATGCCAGTATGGTTAGTGACACGGTGGGTGCATGACTAACTACTAAACTACGAAATTCATACCGGGTATCGAGTTGTTTGTCTCTTCCTTGATCATGCGGTGTATGTGATGACCGGTTCAATACACGACTACTTGGTATACGCGCTGTTCGTGGCAGGGGCGAGGCTTACCACGGTTCAACCACGTGTCGCAGCGCTAAGCGTACCTGACTCGACTCACAATGCGGCTGCCAGCAAACGTTCTCTCTAGTAGCACTCGCATCACCCCTCACAGTCTGTATCATTGCGGACCCAAATGGAGCATCTTGGAGAGCCACTTAGTCAACAGGCATCGTCTATCATCCTCAGAAACGCGCAGGCCATCCACGATGACCTCAGAGACCTGTTGGACTTGGGCTCTCAAACGCCGCGGACAAGGTACTTACCCCCTTGAATACTCGGGCTATCACGACCTGAACATATTCTGACCGATGGTTCCTTACAGCGTGCTGGTCGAAGATATTATGCAGGTAAATACATTCTCGAGATCGGTGGTAATACTACTCCAACGGATTGCTCATGACCGTATTTATCGCTATTCAGCAGCGTGAACAGCTAGAACGGCTCTTGCAACGTTCGATCATGACTCTGCGCAGGGCAGCCAACAAGTTCCGACCGATTCATAGTCTCCCACCGGAGATTCTGGTACATATCTTCTCTATGGTTCCTGGCTGTTTCATCTTCGACCGCGGTCGCCAGGAAGATGACCATCTGGGCCTCCCCGCGACCATGAATATGACGGACATTAGACGTCTATGCCCCCTTCTTCTCACCTGCAGCTACTGGCATAGTCTCATCGCGAACACTCCTTCTCTTTGGTCAACGGTTCTTGAGGTCGCAGGATTGGGTAAGCGTAGACCCATTGCCCCGGCTTACTACATCCGCCGCTGCGCTCAAGGCACCGGTCCTCTTCGTGTGTGCATCCCGACTTGCACGCCGAAGACAGTCAAGAACCTCTGTCTGGATCCCATTTGTGCGCCTCGCATACAAAGTCTACTTTACGCTCGCTCTGTCCGTTCGCTCACGGACTTCAAGTTCATATCAATCACGCTTCCCAACCTAGAACACTGCACTCTGCTGTCTTTATGTCAGACAGACTCCTTAGGGCGACCGAATCCCGACAGCACTCTCCATTCCTATCCCGTCTTCCCCGCGAGCTGCAGACTTCGGTCTCTCCGTCTATACGGGTGCGACTTCATCCCGACGACAGGATTTCCTGTTCTTGAAGAGCTTCTGGTGGAGTTTATGAACCGGCCCGGCCTCGCATGGTTGCTTCTTGCATTTCTACACAAAGTGCCCCACTTGCGCCGTCTGGAGCTTATGAACATTGGTCCTCGCTGTATGGACCGTGTTAGCATCCCTGACGACGCTGATCACGCTTCATACGAATCAGTCCTACTCGATCGTCTTGAAGCACTGGTCATCAGGTACCCAAGAAGATTGTCCGGGCTGCAGCTGCAGCATAACAGTCCGTGGAGTTCAACACCTCATGGCATCGGAATCACCTTCCAGCAATGGGCGCTCACGCATATATCCACTCCGTCCGTATGCGCGAAACACCTCGGTGCCTTACCCTTCGAACACACCTTTGCAGGTCTAGCCAACGAGATCGTCGCTGAAGACTCTACAAAACATACGTACCTCACGTGCTCGGTGGACGACTCTTCCTCTGTGGATCCCTCCCAAAAGAGCCTGATGCTGTATGCAGTGGTCCGTCCCAATCCCTCTGCCCAGATCGCGTTGTTTGGCGGTCATGTTAGAGTAAAAGGCGCCGGCGACTGCTGCAGTCCCACTGACATGGTCCCGCGGAGACCGGCATTATACGTCCAGGTTGTATGCTCTCCGTGGTTCGCAGCTACGAGGAGGCTTCGGATCGGTCGGAATGCAGGCTGGCTGCTGCTCGATCCATATCTCACACTCTCTCTTTTCCCCGGCATCATCTCATTCTGTATCGACGATGCCTTCCCTGAGGCACCCGCCACGTGCGACGTTATTCTCATGCTGCACGCCCTTCGACCTTACGCGGGCGGAACCATGGCTTGCCCAGAGCTTCAAGTACTGAGCGTCGACTGCACGTCTAGGCCGTCGACGCAAACCGAACAAGCGTTACGAGAGTGCAGAGAGGTAGCCCAGGCGCGTGCGGCACACGGACATCCCGTCCGACTAGTCCTCTTCACTGCGTGGTCGTTGGGTAGCGGTGGCGTCGCCCGGGAGGACGAGTACGATGAAGCGGGCACTCTGGTTGAGACAAGGTATGGCAAGGACGCGCTCGACTCCTTTCAGCCCATGTCGGAGAAGGCCTGGGAGCAGATCACAGGGTACTAAGGAGTTGAGATGTACTCACAATACAGTTACAGCTGCAATACGAGCATCACGAGTCGGACTCGTGTGCGGACTCAGGACACAGGCGCTCATACTCTTTACGCGCGCCGAAACTAGCGCCGAATTCTTCCCCCATGACCACGTAGGACCGTGAACTACATGACAACTGCTCGGACTGGCTGCACAGACTTCAGTAAAACACAAAACGCTACGCATACGGTATCATCAGGGTACGCCCTGAGCGTACCAGATCGGAAGCTATTACACGCAGAGTGTCTCGGTATGTCTAATTCTCTTGACCTTTTTCACCTCAAAAGAAAAAANCGGCTAGTCGCTTGATCTATGCGTGACTATCAGAGCAATTACCAGATGTTGGAGACACGGTGCGTACCCGAAGTGAATTACGCGCGACTCCATGTCCGCAAGAGCCTTAACCTCCGTCGCCGAAAAGACAGTATGTTGCCCATCACCTTCTTCGACCACTCCGTCGCCATCGCAGCCTTCATCTCCGCACTCTCATATTGCGGCGGAATCTCCCATTCGTGAATGGCCAGGTACTTCAGCGGCTTCGCATCCGCGGCCCCCGCGCCTATGGCACCACACTGGAGGAGCACAAAGCGGCGGCTTCGCAACCAGCCGGGAACCTTTGTGACCATCGGGATGTGTTCTTCGTCGTACCACCTGTTGAACTCTTCCTCGCCCTCTGGCTTGACGTCTACCTCGACGATACTCGCGTACGGCCCAGGCTTCAGCGGATCATACTCGTCTCCGTTCTTTGGTGGATAGACCGGCTCCAGCAGCTCGTAGGTGCGCCGATCGAGAAGGCCGATGCGCGCAAGGTTGGCCTCCTCGCGTTCCGTTCGCGTTTGAGCGAGGTCGGTGTAAGGCGTCGAGGTGAGCACATCAGGGGAGGTGAGGTCATATACCCCCGCGTAGGTTGGCCGTTCGCCGTCGACGGCAGCCCAGCGCGACCACGATTGGAAACCTGGAACGGCCACRCGGAGAGGTACGTGTTCGTTGTCGAGCCAGTCGTTGAATTCCTCATCGGGGACGGATCCCGGCTCGGCGTAAACGAAAAGTAGGGCAGGCATGGCTAGCGGARAAGTTGTGCTATTCACCTGGTGGATTCGGGGCAAGTTTTATACCCGCACGTACGTTGTGGGAGGTATAGTCAGCACTGTGAGRRGCCGAAAGTCTAACTGTATGCTGACTGTACCTACTCGTCGTGTTTGATACCCATCGACTACATATCTCTGTGTATGGACGGGCCCGTCGTTTYTTGCTRATGCACAGTAGTATCCGAAGCAACCGGACGTTCCGAGAGGCATCGCAATGGTCAGCTCAAGCGCTAGCAGCGTCAAACGAGGCAAGAGCACCAGCNNTNGTAGATGGRGATCGCGATTGCTTCGGACGGCCTCTAACTCCTGACTTTATCACTACCGATACTTGAGRAGCGTACAAGGTAGTAGCGCTCCCACAGAACCYAAGAATGTCTTAACGTCTTTCCGCGCCGCTCCATCGGTCGCCCACGCAGCTCCAAGCGTCGGGTGCGTTTCTCCCGTCCTTCACAAACCCCCGTCCCAGAATCGCCCGAAGCTTGTTCCTGACGGTGTCGAYTGTATCTTCAAGCGYTTGGCCTGTCTNGNNNGNNTACACTGGGCCCAGTCCGGTGCCATTCCCGGACTTTGATCAATTGAGCAGCTCGAACGCCCGTCGGTGAGATGTATTGCGTTAGATGCTTGATCGGTGCATATGGGCCACAGAATCCCGGTGCGTGCTGTCAGTATCACAAAATCCGCTCCAARTCAAGGAGCGGCAAACGGAGGAGACAGAGAGAATGCCGGCGCAGCTGCTATGGTAAGCACCCTCGAGGACAAGATTCCGTTTAGTCAACGTTCAATGTTCRTCTRGGATYAGCGCGCACCGTGCGGCCGTATACATGGTTATGAAAGTACGGTATGTTCTCTATAAACGGTTCCAGTCCTGCGTTACAGCGATCACGTCTGGGCACCATGGGCGTTAGCCAGCGTTGAAGGGTGCAGCCTACACAGTCGATCCAACATCGCCTCCGTCTCTGCATAGGCAACGCCCTTCTCGGYCCACGCTTCCCTCAGGGCACGCTGGAGCCCCTCTAGCCTCGTGCGTTTTGCGTCGCCATCTTCACCAAATGCTTGCACGASCACATCGCGCAACTCATCCYGGACGGCGTCAACGGTMCCAATAAGCTTCTTTTCGGGCATGCGGTGGATAGGTCCGAGTCCGTGGCCGTTCCGGACCTGGAGKAGCTCGTAGGCAATGYCGAGGTTGTGCGTGAGRTGGACRGCGTTCGTCGCCTGATCGAYGGCTATGGGCCACACGATCCTGTTCGYGAGGGTTGTGTCRRTACGGAGCATCTAAKAWATGTTSAGRWAGAATGGGACTCRCATTGGCACGCCAGAATAGATGCACTCGAGTACGGTGTTGTGTCCGCCATGTGTGAGACACCAGCCCGTGGCCTWKTGGACGGACGTAAGCRTTRGATCGTTGCGCAAGGGACTACAAAACTCACGGGGTGTTCCAGGACCGTTTGCTGAGGCACCCAGCCCGCYACGAAGGCGTGTGGGCATTCAGAGAGCTTCGCGAGGATATCACCAGGGAACACCTCCATKGGACTAGAGCGTGCGACGACCTGTCGGANCCCNGCTCAGYRACTACGCAGCACTCGCCAACAAACNAWTCKTACGAAGGGAACGTTCTGCTGCATCAAAAYCTCGAAGGCGGCCACGAGCTTGCAAGGGCCTGTTGGCCAAAAGAGCGAGCCGAACGAGATCTATAGCAACGATTGTCASATTCTGTGTCCGAGCTACAGTGAATATGACATACATAGACGAGCGAATGTCGGCCTCGCTCCTTGAGCTGCTTGTCCATGAAGTYGAGRAGCTCGTCGCAGCCCTTCYYAGATTGCAGGGCKTCATTCTTCGAGCGCGTCCCRGAAGCGATGAGAGGGCCGACAAAGAAGGTTTCAACATTYCGTTGTGCGTAGTGTTCRCGWAGCGCGACGGCCGCTTCAGGGTGGTAGTCCGCTATGTCGAACGAGATCAATCCATCCATYTGCTCGAAGGTGCTAACACGGTCATATGAGCRAGGTKMNTNAGACGRTGAGAGAGGTGACTAGTAGCGGACTCACGTAGACGCTTTGATGAACACACGCCCAAGTAGTTTCTTTGGGAAGGAAAACTAGGACGTGAGAGTGATGAGGATGCGATGCGAGTAGATTGAGGATGAAGAACAGTAAACGAGCTTACAGATTGAGGCGTGAGCTCGTGGTCGTACATGGTAGGCAGACATGGCGATTCTATCASGTTACCATGRGGGGACGCGAGCATCTACAACGGACGTCAGCATGAACGAGCTAGACGCTGGAGAGGGATCTTGTCACTGACCGCAGTGGCGACCTCGTCCAGCGATAGCCCTTCGCGAGCAGCAATCGCCTCAGCGATGGGGAGGAGGTTATGTCGGTAGACTGTCACGACGATGTTCATCGAGACAGGACACCACGAGTATAGGTTAATATTTAGWGGCACGGGCGACTTTGTACGCTGTTCGTGGAGCGCGTTGTATATCTCTATACAGAAGGACTGTGAAGTGATTCTGAGTAACGGCTCGTACTCACACAGATTAACAAGACATTGATCACTGACGTCGAGGATTACCGCGCTGAGCGGCGAAGTGTGWATGTTGACAAGTTGGCAGGAGCCGTCGACGGCTTCGCACGGGATAGACTGTCCAGCACATAGCTTCTTCCACAACGAAAGGAAACTATCTCTGTGGACAGCAGGCTCGAGGACTTCTGACCCTTCYTCKAGGGGTATYAACCTGTYCGCAACARAGAGTCAAGCGAGGTTCAGCACTAGGCCATACACGGAAGTATGTCCGATATCGTACCTGATACGCGTGAGCAGCTCGTCCTCATTCGGCCCGAGCTCGTTGTGGATCTCGACCTTGGTTCGATCATATAGCTTGCTGGCGACACAGAACGTGATAACGAGGGGGCGCATGCGAACCATGCGCGTAGCGAAGACGGCAAGAGGACGCGCATGACCTGTGTTGGGAGAGTCAGTCAATGCTGCCACTACGCGTGAGGAACAGTGAGGACTCACCCCAGAAGTGTACAGGGACGAGGAGCAGATGCTTCGAGTCGGGCTGAATGGCCATGTTGGGGGWAAMTGTTAGTAAGCTCGAGGTCGGCGGRATCAAYGTTGGTCAGAATGCTGCAAGATATAGGCAGGACGCTTTATGTAAACCCGCTCCRGCATGGCAGGAGTTTTAGGRGACYRTTTGGCTCAAYGTATGAAAMRAAACATCCAGGTCCCGAATGGGTCCACTCTCGACACGCTRTAGCTGTCGTGGAGTGGTGGGTGGGGYACCACCCTACGACACCGCAGATATGGGATGCGATCTGYCACRAGACACGGTCCCGGCTCGAGAGAATGGCATTTGTTCCTGSGGCTCACGTCGCTGTCACGTCTATAYGTTCAGTAGAAGTARGAGAGAAGATGATACACGTATCAGGCTATACASAACACCATCTKGAGATATGACATAGGATATGTATATCCCGGTCTAAACGGAACGCCTGTCCGGGGTTAAGTCTAAGGCTCAGTCCGTCTTCCTTCYGATACCGGTTGGCTATTGATTAAGCCTGCGGCGCTGCCACCTGAGCGTCAGCGAACGTCGAAGGGTGCAACGCCGACACGCTGTCCAGGAAAGCCTCCGTCTCCGCCCGCGCGATACCCTTCTCGCCCCACGCGCCGTGCAGCGTCTCCTGGAGGATCTCGAGCCGCGCCCGTTTCGCTGCCCCGTCTGCGCCAAACGCCTGCACGAGGACATCGCGTAGCTCGTCGCGCACGGCGTCGACGGTACCGAGCAGCTTCTTGCCCGGCATGCGATGGATAGGTCCGAGCCCGTGGCCGTGCCGGACCTGGAGCAGCTCGTAGGCGATGTTGAGGTTGTACGTGAGGTGGACGGCGTTCGTGGCTTGGTCGACGGCTATGGGCCACACGATCCTGTCCAGCGAAGTTGAGCACGGAAGAGCGTACGGGAAGAGATGAGGAGTGAATGGCTTACATGGGTACGCCTGAGTGTATACACTCGAGTACGGAGTTATGTCCACCGTGGGTAAGACACCAGCCTGTGGCCTATGACATACAAGTAGTGTGAGTATTGGTACAAGACGAGAAAGGAATGCGGTACGAACAGGGTGCTCCAGCACCGTTTGCTGTGGCATCCAACCCCCGATGAAGGCATGAGGGTACTTGGAAAGCTTGTCGATGAGGTCTTGCGGGAAGGCCTCCGTCGGGCTCGAGCGTGCGACGATCTGCTCGGGGCACATGAAGCTCATGAGAATCATGACGCTCAAAAGCGTAGCAGAAAACGCACAAGCGGGACGTTTTGTTGCATCAGGACCTCAAAGACTGCGACAACCTTTGCCGGATCCGTCGGCCAGAAGAGCGAGCCGAACGAAACCTGTCGAAGAACGGTTATCCTCGTCTGTACCTATGCTTCCGTGGAATGCATATACACGTACATAGAGAATCGAGTTCTGACCACGCTCCTTGAGCTGCTTGTCCATGAACTTGAGTAGCTCTTCTGGGCGCTTCCCGTCCCGGCGAGGAGAGGTTGAACGCGCCTTGTTCACAATGAGAGGACCGGCGTAGAAACCTTTGATGTCCCTTTGCGCAAGGAACTCGCGGATCGCGACGGTCGCTTCCGGGTGGTAATCAGCCGCGTCAAAAGTGATCATCCCGTCCATGCTCCCAAATGCGCTATAGAGGGCCTTTTGTGAGTGGAATGATGTTGCGAGGCGGGAGTAACATTATGATGCGCTCACTTTGCAGCTTTCACGAAAATGCGACTCAGAAGCTGGGAAGGGAAAGAGAACTGCTCGAAGTTTAGATGTGATTCCGTGAGAGTTCCAGAGAACGTACCGCTTGAGGTTCGAATTCGTAATCATACATTGCAGGAAGGCAAGGCGATTCTATCACGTTGCCTTTCGGAGAGCCGAGCATCTGCAAAATGTGTAAACACGCATTGTTCACGATGGAAATGGCAAACGGAAGATGATGACTTACTGCGACGGCGACTTCATGGAGTGATAGGCCCTCGCGAGCAGCAATGGACTCAGCAATAGGGAGAAGATTCTGTCGGTAGAGAGCCACAACGACGCTGGTCGCGACCGGACACCAGGAGTACAGATTGAGATGGAGTGGAACGGAGGACTTTACGCGCTGTTCGTGAAGGGCGTCGTATATCTCCACAGAGTAGGCCTGTTTGAATGCATTTCAACGTCACGTCGCGCGCCCATGTAAAGAAAGTGGCCTTACGTCGATGACGACCGCGCTAAGAGGCAAGTCAAAGATGTTGATAAGCTGTGGAGTTCCATCGACGGATTCGGCTTCCACCGACTGTCCGCTGCAGAGCTTCCCCCAGGCAGCGAGAAAGTTGTCTCTGTAGACGGCAGGATCGAAAATTTCCGATCCTTCCTCGATCCGAAGCATTCTGCGGCAAAGTAGATCAGTCACAGTGCGACTCTCGTAGAGGGGCGGTAAAGGATGTACCTGATACGTTTGAGCAGCTCTTCCTCGCCCTGTCCGAGCTCGTTGTAGATCTCTACCTTGGTTCTATCGTAGAACTTGCTGCCGGTACAGAAGGTGATGACGACAGGCCGCATGCGGACGATGCGAACGGCGAGGACGGCAAGGGGACGAGCATGACCTGGTGATAATCGACGGCCATTAGTTGAGCCACGGAGAGTTGGCCAAGTTATTAGACGCACCCCAGAAGTGCATCGGGACAAAGAGAAGGTGCTTGGGGTCGGACTGGATTGTCATGCTGAGCGTTGGAGCAGAATGCGGGCGATGACCATTGGCACATCTCGCCGCGCGGGTACTTAACGGGTCCGCGGCGAAGTACGGAGAACGTCAGGGGCATACAGTGCCGTTTTACATAGTGGATGAAACGAGCGGGTAGGCTGCATCCAAAACCAGCACAGCGAGGGAGGGATGAGCTTTCTATGCTTATGCGATAAGGGTGAGACTGGGAATGGCATTTCCGTCGAGCGCGTGTTCTGTATGGATGATACAGCATTTTGGGAGGTTGTGAGCGTGGCTGGGTTGCGATTGAAACAATGAGGTGGAACGTACCCTCCAAACACACGTTGGTGCAGAGGAAAGGGGTCTGGTCCTCAGTAGTACACCCTACGTAGTACTTGCGTGTGCGCTGTGTCCTGGAGTTCTTGCGACACGGTACAAGCGACGCCATCCAGCTGTTTGAATGCATGTGCGGATTTCTGGTGAATGGCGGCCTCGTCGTCGTGGTCGTCAACCTCGACGTTAGGCATAAGCGCTGGCAGCCACAGCTGATTAGGCGCCTGCATAGCCACCGATATTGGGCGCTTGTGGTTGATCGGCAGAGACAAGTTGAAACTTTATTCTGTGCCTTGCCACTGCTCCGCCGCGACGAGACTCGATAGGAGCACCGGCCCAGCACAGAGCCATCGCATCCAAAAAATTCTATTTCTCGTGAGTCACTGTTCCTTTTACGCGGGCTGATTCATTTTTGAATTCCGACTCTTATTGCAGGCTAGTGTGGCAACTTCAGGTACGTCAAAGGGCGACGTCTGAACCATTCCATTGCCAATGACCAGCTATTTCTCGCCTCATTGAAATCCTACAGATTCATCCTGTAGCAATGGCCACCGAAAGCGATATGCGCCCTAGCCCGGCGGCGTCCCATGGTAAGCACCGCCCTGTCTCCAGTCTACCACCATGTCTCCGCCGTGATCCTAACTCCAAGATTAGTCCAAACGAAGCTCGCATCCCCTAAACGGGGTGTAGAAACTCCATCCCCTGTTCTATCAGTGCGCTACGCACCCTACCCTGATTTAGCCGCCGTATCAGGTTCAGGATGCGGCAGATACTACGCCCCAAAAGCGCCGCAAGATGACACTCCCTGCATATCACCGCAGCCAGGAGTTCTGGTACCCAGATGGGAATATCGTCGTGATCGTCAACAAGGTCGGCCACAAAGTCCACCTCTCGCGCCTGCAAAGGCTTTGTGGGTTCTTCAAGGACCAGTTCCCCATCGCCCCTGAGCGCACAGGTATGTGTCTTAATTCACCTGTCTCGGTCCAGAGGGCACTGATAGCAGCCACAGAGAGTACTGGTGATGATGACGACTCACAAGCGCTCCAGACAGCTCCGCAGAGCTATATCCTAACCGACGTCAATCTCGCCGACTTCCAAGAAGTCTTGCGTACGCTGGAGACACCACTGTGCGTTCTGAACACAGGTTTCGATGCAGCTCCTCTTGCACTCACACACGTTCGGGGCGCTCGACACTCGGCAGGAGATTCAACACAGAGCCCATGAGCCAGGACGTAGCGCTGTGCCTCCTGCGCGCTGGGACTCGGTTGCAATGCGGCGCCGCAGTCGACGCCGCAAAAGCTCGTCTTTGCCAGCTGTGGCCTGTTACGCCTCCGGCCCACGAGGAGCAGGGCGTGGTGAAGCCCAAGGACATCCTGGCTGTGATCGACGCCGCAAGAAAGTACGCGGTGCCGGCAGCACTGAAGCGCGCGCTGTGTGCGCTGCTCTTGAACCCCACCTGTGTGGGAGCGGACCCCCGCAGGCCAGCCGATGCCCGAGTCCCTTGGATGGTGGTGTTGAGGTTCCCCTCTCAGACGTACTCATGTTGTACCATGCGCGCCATGTCCTCCAGCATGAGTGGAGCACGCTGCTGTTCGCTGTGCCGGGCGAGGCTCAGTCGGGCCGGTGTTTTATCATTGGCCCTGAGAAGTGTCAGCTTGTCGAGAGGGAAGCGCGCGCCGGGAGATGGCGAACGATGTTCATCGACCGTGGGCACTGGGAGAAAGGACTGAAGGATCCGGTGGGCTATGTGGAGACCGTGGCGGAGATCATTCGCAAGTCAGAGACATCGATATCGGGCAAGGGCGTCTGGTGTGCGCTATGCTTACGTAATAGGAAGCAGGCGTTCTTGGCGGCGAGATAGAAGTGGTGGGATATGCTGGATGAGTTATTTAGTTTGACTCAGAGAGCAAAGGCTGAAGCATAGTCACGATCTGTGTATATGGGTTGACGATTCTATCAAAGGGACTATTGTAGTGTACATATCCATGATCGGATTACATTGGCAGACGCTGCGCCAGGACAAGCACTGGTAGATCACACGTGCCATCCGTGGTCCCAGCGCGGCATAAAGCCCGAGTACTGATAGCGCTGAGGGGGAGGAACAGGGGGNATCCCTCCGACCGACGTCGCGGAGGGTCTGGAAGTTGATGGGAGGCACCCAGTAGATGAGCGCGCCCTCAGTGACGGGCGTGCCGTCTGGCTCGGTGGTGTCGAGGAAGAGGATGGCGTTAGGGTTGATGTCGCCGTGGAGTTCGCCGGTGCGCTCGTATATGGCGCCATGGGCTGCCTTTGAAATCAGTCTTTGCAGATATCTGGTGGTAAAAGGCGCATACCCTCGACGCCACAGAGGATGCCGTAGATCAATTCTTGTCCGTTGACCATCTCGCTGAGGCTCCTCGGAGAGACCTCTCGGACACGAGCAGGGCGTTCTGACTGGGTGCCTGCTCCAATCTCACCCTGTTGGGTTTGTGGAGGAGCGCTAGCATTCGACTCGTTCGCGTCCGTTGACGCGATGTCTGCATTGTCGGACAAGGGGCCGGTAGCTGCATCGACTTGGACGGCTGGGGTAGTCTCCATGCTAGTCTGTACAAGCTCGGTGGTTGTCTGAGAGGACATGGTAGGAAGAGAGATGTGGTGTGTACATTATCTGGACGCTATATAGGGCGTTCAATGGCTAAAGCTCAAGGCACTTATTGTTCGTCCAAGTCCGAGAAAGACGGAGAGACGCGGTGTATACACGCGACGCGACGTTCCCACGCCCCTCCTTCCGGATCGAGGAGTGTCGGTCTGCGCTCCTCTCTCTTCGACCACGACCATCACGACGATAACGACGACGACGACGCTTGTATAGTCAGCAATAGATGACGATCGTACAGTTTGCACCGTTCCAGTCGCTCGTCCAGCCAGACTTCTGGCATGCACTCACCAACCTCAAGATCGACGTCCTCCGTCTCTCCGACGATGCCCTCCCCGTCTCCGCCTCTTACACAACAGGCCGCTCTGTCAAGGATCGCGAGTCTGGAAAGGAGATCGCGCTCGGCTGTAACTTGGTTGTAGGCGGAGACGCGTTTGCCGACGCCCCGCAGTGAGTCTCCCTCTCGATCACGATAAATCCTTGTGATATACCGACCACCGATCGAGCACCTAGACTTCCTCAGCACTCCGTCCGAGCAAGGGGCTCCTTCAAGAACTTCAACACCATCGAGGACTTCAAGAATGCAGACAAGACCGCCCTCTTCAACCATCTCACCGATGAGGTCTGTAATCCTACTGTTCGTTACGCGTATATCTCAGCCACCGACGCGTGACCACAGATCTGGAAGAGCATAACCCAAGACAAGTCCACCGCCCTCCTCTCAAAGTTCCTCCTCATCACCTTTGCCGACCTCAAGAAGTACAAGTACTACTACTGGTTCGCCTTCCCCGCCTTTGCCACCAAGCCCGCTTGGGAGATCGACGGCGAGTGGACAGGAGCCAAGGCCGCGCTCGGGGAGGACACGGTGAGTCGCTCGTGCCCATATCCTCCGCGTTCATTCTTACTCAACGCATCGTATAGCTTTCCGCCATCCAAGCACAACTCCACGAATCCCCAAGACCCTTCTTCCTCGTTCGCACAAAGGACGGCAAGACCGAGATCGCTCCCATTGAAGAGTACGACTCCTTCTTTGCAGGTATCCCTGTCGGGGAGCGTACCATAGGCTTCATCGACCCTTCCGCCCAGCCTAACAACCCTGGCTGGCCGCTCCGCAACCTCCTCGCCTACTTGCTTACCCTCCATCCTGCCGATGCTTCTCAGGGACTGCGCATTCTCTGCTGGAGAGACGTCGAGCCGCCCGCGCCGGGTGCTGCGGGTGGGTGGAAGTCCCGTTTTGGCGTTGTCAAGCAAGGTGCTGGAGAGGGCGCGGGCGCGGCCACAGCGAAGCCAGCCGCAGTAGGATGGGAGAAGAACATCCAAGGGAAGCTGGGCCCGCGCGTCGCRGATCTGGCCCCTATGATGGACCCTACAAGGTATGATGACCGGCTGACTACCTGTGGCCGGACGGATTGCTGATGCGCGGGTAGGCTGGCTGACCAGGCTGTGGACCTCAACTTGAAGCTCATGCGCTGGCGCATCCTCCCCGCGCTCGACTTGGACAAGATTGCGAGCACGCGATGCTTGCTCCTTGGCGCGGGCACGCTGGGGTGCTACGTTGCGCGTACACTCATGGTCCGTTTGACTATCTATGTAATCGGAGCGGCAGCTGACATTGGTACGTGTAGGGCTGGGGCGTCCGGACGATCACGTTCGTCGACTCTGCACGGGTGTCGTTCTCGAACCCGGTGCGACAGCCGCTGTTCGATTTCGAGGATTGCTTGAACGGCGGCAAGCCCAAGGCGGCGTGCGCGGCCGAGAAGCTCAAGAAGATCTTCCCCGGCGTGGTATGTATTCAGCGCCGCCCTCCTATCCGATGTGCCCCAACTGACTCAAAACCCCTTGCAGAACGCGACGGGCCACAACCTCTCCATCCCGATGCCGGGCCACCCAATCCCGCCTGCGTCCGTTGAGCAAGCCAAGAAAGACGTCGCGACACTCGAAGCGCTCGTCGACGCACATGATGCGGTCTTCCTCCTCATGGACTCGCGCGAGAGCCGGTGGCTGCCGACCGTGCTGGGCGCGGCGAAGGGGAAGATGGTGCTCAACGCCGCGCTCGGATTCGACACGTTCCTCGTCATGCGCCACGGCGCGCGGACCCCGGATAAGAGCGGGAAGAGGCTGGGGTGTTATTACTGTAATGATATCGTTGCACCGACGGACGTGAGTCGCCTACCTTTCCGTGAAGATTTGGATATTGTTGCTGATGAGGTGTGGTAGTCCCTCACGGATCGGACGCTCGACCAGATGTGCACGGTGACTCGCCCTGGGCTCGCGCCCATTGCAGCGTCGACAGCGGTTGAACTCCTTGTATCCATGATCCAGCACCCAGAGGGGTACGCATCCCTATCTCTGATGCCGCATGACTTCCGCCGCTTACATTGGCTTCGTGCAGCATTCACGCGCCCGCGCCACCTCCCCAGACAGGGAACAGCGAGACGCTGCCCGAGGGCACCGAGAGCATCCTCGGGGTCGTCCCGCACCAGCTGCGTGGGTTCCTCGCCCAGTTCCGAAACGTGCCCATCGTCGGTCCGGCGTACAGCAAGTGCACGGGCTGTAGCGAGACGGTAACTCCTACTCACCCTATTCCACTGTGGATGTCGATGCTTACTGCGAGATGTTGGATAGGTGCTACAGGCGTACGAGAAGGACGGGTTCGCGATGCTGCTGCGCGCGTTCAACGAGACGGAGTTTTTGCCAAGCCTGACGGGCTTGGATAAGCTGTACGAGGAAGCGCAGGCGGCATTGGAGGCGGACGACCTCGTCGACGCGGAGGAAGACGACTTTTGATGCACGACGTTGCAATGAGCGGGAGAAGATGATGACGAAGAATTCGAGATGAGAAGCGAATGTATACCAGTGTGAGGGATCTACTGTTGTAGGATTTCTGGAATGCGCGTGTATGGATACCCTTCGTAATACGTATCAAGAAAGACCATGTTATAGTATCATGCACTGGTGTGATGTGTTCAGGAGAACCATAATCGTGAGAGGCGCAACTCCTCGCCTGAGATCACGCAATACAATCTAATCGCCATACCAGCCTTCAAGTTGTTCGGCCACTTCGCGCGCAGCCTTGCCATGGAGAGTGCGAGCGAGCGAGCCAGTAGCGTCATACTCGTGCAAACGCAGAGAGTAGGTGACCTGGCCTTCCGGAACTTGAATCATTGCAGGATCCTCCGCCATGAAAAAGAAGAAGATGCGCTCGATAGGACACCCGAGGGACGCGCGGGCTGCTGCGACCTCCTCGGTCTTCTGGAACACGTTCAACTGAGGCACCCAAGGCGGGGGAGTACTGACGTCGCCCTCCGTGCCCTGGCAGGTTACAATCAGCCTCTTCAGCTTAGGACACACAAGCTCTCCATCCTCTATCTGCACGAGCTCTCCATCCTCCGTCAGCGCGAGCACTTGATTCATCGACACGAGAGCTTCGAGCGCTTTCTCGAGGATCGGCAAATGCGGGGGGCGTGGTTCGGGATCCGCGATGACAAGGTGTTCGAGGAGAGGCAACGAGAAGAGGATGGAGGCCGGTCGCGCGAGCGTCCACCCAACGAATTTCCCGACATGGAGCCGCCGTATTTGAGATAATGCAGGAGAGGAGATGAAGGTGCGCAGATGAAACCGTGACCAGTACACGTCTACCACCGTGAGGTCAAGAAATTCCTCTTTGTAATCGTCAGGACAATCTTCGAACTTGTACCAGTCATGATCGGGGGTAAGGGTGCTGAATCCCAACTGTACACCGTCTGCCGTGGCGGCCGAGAAATTGACTTCATCGCCATCCAATGTAAGGCGTGCGGAATGAACGGCGCCGGTACCGGCGGCGTTGAGAAGCGGTGCGAAGGAGTTTAGGTGTTCCCACCGGATGCGGCCGCAATTGATCGTGCAGTTGGGTGGAATGGCGAAGTAGGTCGTGAAGATCCGGAAGAAGGGCCCGGGTGTTGGAGGCGAGGTCGTATCACTCTCCATATGCTCGAATGCGAAGGTCAAGTCCCGCAGAGCGCTCAGAGGGATCACCCGTCCTTGCCAATCCGACTGCACCATAGGAGAATATCCGCGCAATCGAGCATGTAGCTCGATCACCTGTAATAGAGGGCTGTGGGATATGAAGATACATAGCGGCGCCTCTGATGTGGGGTTTAGGTCAAGATTCCGGATCCGAAGCTCCTCAAGAGCAGGGAACGCCGTCGTAGGTATGGTGTGGTCAATCCAGAGTCGACGTAGGCGAGTGCTGTCTGGTAAGATCCGATATTTTATCGGGGAGGGAATGCCGTTGCGGTGTTGAGGATGCCGTACAACGCAGGTGTCCAGGTTTGGGTAAGAAGAGGACAAGAAGCTGTTGCACGCGCCACACGTAGCCACAGGCTCTGTACAGCTGTAGACGATTTGTTTCACACGCGAAGTGAAGCCGGGATCGCAACACATTTGGCGCATTTGACGAGTTGGTCCCCGTCGTACGAAGATACACAAGGGGCCGTCGGTGCACCGAGCGACGTATCTCTCGAACAAGGATCTCTCAATCTGAGAGCTGACGACATGGAAATCGTCAATTGTTGACCAGAACGCCGAAGTGTTCGTCACAAGCTTGTTCCAGTAGCGGCATGTGAGGAGGAGGGGGTGATATTGCCTGACGTCCTGCATGAACGTGGGTCTCAACTTGGGGACGGCGTGGAGGTTCCACCTGAATGAGATGTCGTCCGGTACGAGAGACAGGATTTTGCACAGAATCTCCGGTGGTAGCCTGTTAATCGGCTGGGAAATCTTCACGAGTTCATAGAGGACCGTACGAGATTCTTCCAGAGACTTGCTGATGGCGCCGTACAGCTGAAGGAGATTCGTATCAGCATCTCCATACATACGAAACGTGCCTGCAGATAACTTGCATCGTTCAAATCCAGTCTGCTTCGAGAATGATATACGTTGTAGTCAGAGTGGTGTATCGAAGACTGACAACTCCACCTACCTCGTGGGATCCGGACGGGGAATACTAGCCTGCAGCTGCCTGACAGCATCGAGGTCCTCGCGGACCTTCTTTGCATTCTGCAGTGCTCTCTCGAGGACAAGTCGCATATCATCGCCTGACCCTGCCATCTCTGAAGGGCGACGTGTCAGAGCGTACAGTCAGTGGATGAAACGTCAGACCTGATAGCAAGAGAACAACTAAGTAGGCGAAACGGCCGACGTGTCAAGGAAACCAGTACGATACACGATAACAATCGGAGATCGAACATGTATTGGTGCACGCTAGTTTCGGACTCCGGAGTACAAGACTATCTCATTCCTCCTTTGTGCATATGGCTTACTATGCTTACTATAGGTGAGGTTGACCAGGGGTTCCCCTCACTTTCCTCTCCAGCGTGATCCCAACGCTAGCCGTATCATGACTGATGATGACTGTTACTAGTAGAGTGCGCAATTGTATAAACACGAACAGCTGCACATGATCGCCACTTTGACATAGTAACAAGGGATCTCGTGTGATGTGCACACGGCGAACACAGGTACGAGTTCGCCAAAGTTGTGCGCAAGRAATACCGGTYGTGGCGGTACTCAGTACCGCTGCGAGTCAGGACCCGACTCCGTGACCTCTAGCGAACCAGATACACTCTCGAAGATTGTGCGAGCTTGCCCACCACGAACCGTGCCAACAAGCGCGCCCGTGCCGTCGTATTCGTGCAGGCATATGATCTCCGGCACGTTCCAGCCGCGGTGCTCCATGAAGAGGAAGAGGATGCGCTCRAGCGGGTGGCCCGCCGCCGCCCGAGCAGACGCGAGCTCCACAAGCTCCTGAGAGAAAGAGTCGACCTGGCCGCGGYGGTACACGACGCGGCTRGCTTCCACGCCGAGCGTCCTGAGCGCGGGGCTGAGCACYTTTGGGTTCCGGTCGGGGTTGGGCGTGAGGACGGCGCTGAGGACGTCTTGGAGCGTATACCAWGGTCTGGGCTTGTGCACGCACGGATCGGCGACGACGAGCGTCTCGAGCYGGGGCAGGGCGCGCAGGATGGAGTAGGGCTCGAGCGCGAGCCAGCCGACGTCRGAGCGGATGAACAGCTGGCGCGTCGTAGGGAGGACGATGGAGGAGCGCAGGATTGGACGGATGCCGTGGCGGACTAGGACAGCGGGCTCGCCGGGTGCGGGGGCGTAACGGGTGCCAGCTGGGTCGCTTGCTGCATCGTCGTCGTCGTCGTCGTCGTCGTCGTTGTAGTCGTCGTCGTCGTCATCGCTGAAGTCGATCCTCGCTCTATCCCAGCGTTTAGCAGATGCGTCGTGCGAGTTGCAGTCGAACTTGTACGTAGGGAATGCAAACGAGACATCGAGGCTGGACGTCTGGACCCTCATGTAGACTTGGAGCGTGGGTTTGGAATGAACTTTGTTTTCCTGTACCAGAGACCCCGTAAGGATAGTGAACCGCTCGTGATCGTCGTGGCGGAATCGATCACCGATGATTGCAGCGTCTGCGTCGAAGGGAAGGACGCCGAGGCGCAGGATATTGTTTGGCGGAAGGGCCGTATGGGATGCAAGCCATCGACGCATGTACAAGACGGGCTCTGAAATAGAGGCGGAAAGGTCTGGACCAAACGTGAGGCCTCGGACCGTCAGGTCTCGCAGCTCGGTGAGAGGGACGACGATCATGCGTGAGAGATCGATATCACCAAGCGGCACTGGGTCCTCGTCAGGGCTTGGGTTGCGGACGACGACGTGCAAGAGGTTCAGCCGAGTATGCGCGCGCAGGAAAGCCAGCAGAGAAACTGTCCAAGAGGGCGTGACACGAACAGAGTGGAGATACAGGTTTCGCAGTGACCGGAAGGACGTTTTCGGTAGAGTCGGTGGCCAGCGAAGGCAAAGAGTATGAAGCTGGGAGCTCGAGGGAAACATGCGTTGATTTAATGTACTGGAAGGCGAGGTGGAGAGATCGAGGATGCAAGTGTTGAGCTCAGGGAGGCGGAGCGTCGTGAACAAGTATGTTGAGTACTTGTCGCCGTCATCCTGCCAGCCCCACGCGTTCGGGAGAAAGACGAGTTGCTTCACACGTTCGGCGTAGGTGGCGTTTTGGCAGAGGGTGAGGACGTCGTCGTTGATGGCAGAGTGGAGGACGACGTTGAGGGGGCCTGTGGGGCAGCGGTGGATGTAGTGGTTGAAGGAACGGTCTAGAGAGGGCTTGACTGAGCTGTGAACGAGAAAGGAGGACCAGAGAGAGGGAGTGCTGGTGACAAGCTCGTTCCAATGCTTGCATGTGAGGAGGAGCGGACGGAGGTGGGCGGGGTTGAGGATGGGAGATGACAATGGGACATCAGCCGGGGAATGAAGTTGGTCGGGAACGAAGGAAAAGATGCGAGAGAGGATCTCGGGTGGGACGGAGTTGATGGGAAGGGAGGCGTTGTATTCAGTGCAGAGTTGACAGAGAAGGGCGGCCGATTCGTTAATACGACCGGAGAGGGAGTTGATCTGTGGACGGCGACTTGTCAGTAGCCGCTCTGTGGGATAGGAAAACGAGTGCGTACGGTGTCAAGGTCGGGCTGCCAGAGCCTATGGGATATTGAAGACGTCGGTGAGTATCGCGAAGTTAGAGAGAGTAAAGTGTGGCTGTACCGTGCGGTGGAATAGTGGGAGGATCGTTGATGAAGGGTGAGGAGGTTGTTGCGAAATGCGTCAACGCTCTCGCGAAGGGTACCAAGGGGCGAAGGCTCAGGCTTGTTGGGAACTTGGGGGTGGAAAAGAGAGAGATCCAATGGAGGATCACGTAGATACGAGTAGCGACCTCCTGCTGTGTGGTGGTTCATGGTTCAAATTGTTCTGAGCTGGCCCGTGGGCTGGCGAGGGGTTGATATAGCCTGTAGCTGCATAACGGCGCCGGCATGGCTCTGTCAGAACGGGCTAGTGAAAAGTCTAGCGAGATTCGCGATGTCGTTCGGGCGTTGACTCGGTAGTCTGCTTTCAGCGTCGCAACACCTGCAACTGGTAGCTTGCGGTCAACTTCACTAGGGGCTCGGACCTGTATTCCATCTAAGGGTTGAGAGTGAGCATTTACTCTGGACGAGGGACGATCCACGTAGGCGGGGTAAGATAGACGCCCGTCGCGACGCGGGGGAGATGTTGTGGATTGTTTGGCGTGCCACCTCACTGGCTGGGCGACGTGTCTAGCGCTTGTGAGGAGTTAAAGACCTTGACCACATACTCGTCGCGTCCGCTCACCCCAGCCGCTCTTTCCAGCCATGAGCGGATGTACGTCCTCCTCTTCTTTCTCGTAGACCGCTGCTGACAGACGCGAACAGTTCGGTTTCTGAATCTCGTCCGACCATTCTTGCCCATCCTCCCAGAGGTCTCTTCCCCAGACCGCAAAGTACGCCAGCGTTCCCCTCCTCCTTCGTCCGCTTGCTGACCTCGCGCGCAGGTCCCCTTCAACCAAAAAGTGCTATGGACCGCCGTCACCCTCCTCATCTTCCTTGTCTGCTCGCAGGTGCCCCTCTACGGCATCATGTCCTCTGACTCGGCCGACCCCCTCTACTGGATGCGTGTCATCCTCGCCTCTAACCGCGGCACCCTTATGGAACTCGGTATCACTCCCATCGTCACCTCTGGCATGATCATGCAGCTTCTCGCGGGCGCGAACCTCATCGAGGTCGACTTTTCGCTCAAGGAGGACAGGGCGCTCTTCAGCGGGGCTCAGAAGTGTGAGTCGTCATGGGTTCTCGTTCTGCTGGACATACCTAACTTGCTTTGCAGTGTTCGCTCTTATCATCGCTCTCGGACAGGCTACCGTATACGTCTTGACTGGTCTCTACGGCCAGCCTCGTGACCTCGGCGCCGGTATCTGCTTGCTTCTGATCATCCAGCTCATCTCCGCCTCCCTCATCGTCATCCTCCTTGACGAACTCCTCCAGAAGGGCTACGGTCTCGGCTCCGGTATCTCCCTCTTCATTGCCACGAACATCTGCGAGTCTATCGTCTGGAAGGCGTTCTCTCCCACGACCGTCAACACCGGTCGCGGTCCCGAGTTCGAGGGCGCGGTCGTCTCTCTCTTCCACCTCCTCTTCACCTGGAACGACAAGGGCCGCGCGCTCCGCGAGGCGTTCTGGCGCGAGCGTCTGCCCAACATCATGAACCTCATCGCGACCGTCGTCGTCTTCGCCGTGGTGATCTACCTCCAAGGCTTCAGGATCGAGATCCCGGTGAAGAGCAACCGKTTCCGTGGSCARCGCGGGAGCTACCCCGTGAAGCTGTTYTACACGTCGAACATGCCGATCATGTTGGAGAGCGCACTGACGTCAAACGTGTTCATCATCTCGCAGATGCTCGCGTCGCGCTTCCCTAACAACTTCTTGGTTCGTCTGCTGGGCGTGTGGGAGCCTCTGGAGGACTCGCCGCAGCTGGCGGCGGTGTCGGGCATCGCGTACTACATGTCGCCGCCGCACACGCTGCATGAGGCGCTGGTGGACCCCCTGCACACGCTGATCTACATCGCGTTCACGGTCACCGCGTGCGCGATCTTCTCGAAGACGTGGATCGAGGTGTCGGGGAGCGGCCCTCGGGACATTGCGAAGCAGCTGAAGGACCAGCAGATGGTGATGGCGGGCCACCGCGAGGGTTCGATGTACAAGGAGCTGAAGCGGGTCGTACCGACGGCGGCAGCGCTGGGCGGTGCGATCCTTGGTCTGCTCTCGGTCGTCGCGGACTTGATGGGCGCCATTGGTAGCGGCACGGGTATCCTGATGGCGGTGACGATCATCTACAGCTGTGAGTTTGTTTCAAGATCCGCGCGCCGCATGTTGTGCTGACGTTTGTGTTCGCAGACTGGGAGATCGGAATGCGTGAGTCAGGGGGACCGGAGATGGCTGCGCTGGGCGAGCTGTTCTAAACGGTTTTGGGGACAAGCAAGGGGGAAAAGGGAGAATGCTGGAAGGACGAGAGGCGATCGGATGGGCTTATACGTTAATGCACTCGTAACTCGTATAGTTATGGCCTGTTCGAGCTTTTATTTAATGTTCACGCGACGTCTTTTCTGCTTCAGAATTTGGCTTTGTGGGTGCTTGGTTGTCGGCGTCTATTTGTGGAGCAGGGTATGTTCTCCACGTCGACGATGTATGCGCCTGGCGGAAGAGGAAGTGGTCGTCATTGGGAGTGGATGACGTCTGCTGCGTACTCCACCTGTCAGTCTCTCCATCCGCACCTATATAACCCTCGTAGCCATGGTCGACATGCCCACAACTACACGACTGCTCTGCTCACGACTCTCGCACGACGACAACTACCACGATGGACAAATCTGCTTCTATCATCGCCGCTCTCAACGCCGGCAAGCTCCCTTCCCACCAGCAGATTGCGCACGGCATCGACGCCCTCCTCGCTGCCCCCATCCTCAACAACCAGCCATCTCACGACGCTGGCCAGCTCTCTGAACAGGGGCGTCAGATCCAGGATGGTGTCCGCAATCTTTTGAGCGCATACAAGCAGCTCGGAGACAACAAGAACGGTGTGTATTCTACTCTACTCTAGAGGGCAGCGTGTTGACCTCGGGGATTGCAGCGGATAATGTCATCCAAGAATCCCTATGGCACCTCTCCGAGGTCGACCCCGACGCCACCTCCACTTCCCTCTCCATGGACATCGACTCCGACCAAGCCACCCAGGACGCACGCGCCGTCGCCCGCGCTCTCCGAAGCCTCGTCAACTCTGTCTGGGAGAACCTCTCCCAGGAGGGCCGCTCCGTCTTCCACGACTTCGCCTCCTTCATGCGCCTCGCCCTCGCAGATGCTGCAGAGTACCTCGGCGAGAGCGCCCAGAGTGCTGCAGAGGCCCTCAGGGAGGTCGACAAGGGCGTCCAGGAGGGACAGCGCAACGAGTTGGGCATCAAGCGCAAGGCACAGGACGATCCGCAGGACGCGGATGCGCGCGCCAAGTTTGAACGTACAATGGACTCGACCAAGGAGGCGGGTTCGAAGGTCATCGGTGCCAGTCAGGTCGCTGTTGCCACCGGCCAGGACCTTGCGGACCGCACCAGCTCGAGATTGCAGGATGCCTACTACAAGGTATGTTGCTGCCTTTGCGTCCTTGAATGCGTTGCTAATAACTGTCCAGATTTGCGATCGCGCGCAGAGCGATGAGAACTACCACAAGTCCATCTCCACCATCTTCGACCTCGCCCAGAAGTGGATCCACCGCTCGCTCGACGCCGCTGGTGACGTCAACCAGGCGACCTCGCTCGACGCTTTCATCGACGACCCCACTCCCGACAAACACCTCATCACCGGCATCCGTGGCCTCCGCACGTTCCTCGAGCGTCTTGCAGGCGGCAAGTCTCTCGATGGCTTCTTCGCCGCTCTTCGCGTCTGCGGTGTCGACATCCAGCAGGACCCCGACGTGCGCGGGTGGTGCGACGAGTTCATCGCCCACCTTCGACGGTCCCTCGACGAGCGTGGTTACGTCCGCAGTGAGGAAGCCAAGAAGAAGCGCGAACAGCTCCGCAAGGAGTGGAAGGAGCTCCTCGACAAGGACTCGGACAAGGGTCGCAAGTGGAAAGAAGATGTCGCTGCGCTCAAGCGGGAAGCGTCCGAGTTCCAGGATGCGATCGACCACGACCAGGACCTGCGCGCGGTCAAGAAGGCTCATGCCAAGCTAGGCGAGGATCTTGAGAACGGCTTATTGGCTGCCGGCAGCGCAGGAGCGCAGTCACTCATGGAGCGCGCTCCGTGGTTCTGGCAGGACGTCTTCAACGTCTACTTGCCCAAGCTGGTCGGAATGATCAAGGACATCCCCATCCCAAGGTGCGTTGGTATGCGTATCGGGTGTTCCCCTAGCACTGACCAGTGTGTGTAGAACCGAGTACAAGGACGGCGAAGTCGAGTTCGTCCTCGAGGATCTCGATATTTCGACCTTCTCGCTTCTGCCTGGCCATGCATATATCCGCAACATCACTGACATCGACATCAAGGCGCCCTCCGCTGGTCAGGCTGACACCGCGATCGGCGCGCTCACGCGCATCTACCTCCAGGCGCTACAAATTCAGCTCAAGGAAGTCTCGTTCTATTACTACGACAAGACCGCATCGGTTGGACCTGCCGAGTTCACCGGTATCATGGAGTTTACGCTCCCACCGCAAGGCGTCGACATCGACATCGTCGTACGCACGATCCCCAACTCTCCCGAGGGCCTCAAAGAGCGCGACCGGCGCGGCAGCTTCATCGACATCCAACGCGTCGACGTGAAGGTATCCGAGGACATCAACCTCACCGTCAAGGAGTCGAACCATCAGATCCTGGTTTCCGTCTTCAGGCCCATCATGCTCTCGCGCCTGCGCGACGCCCTGCAGACCGTCCTCGGTCAGCAGATCCGCGGCGCCCTCCAGTGGGCGGACGCGTTCGCGTGGGACGTCGGCCGCCGCGCCGAGGTCTTTAGCGATACGGGCTTGCCGCGCGGCGCAAGCCTCGTCGCCGGGTTCTGGAGCGAGCTTGGGCACATGCAAAAGACTGGCGAGGGCGGCTTGTTCTCGGGCTGGAAGGCGACTGGGACGGGCATCATCAAGGAGGACCCGAACGGTGCGCAGTTTGCGATGGGCGCGGAGCCGCAGGTGCTGTCGGGCGAGAAGCGCGGCCCGAAGGGGACATTCTCGGAACCTGTCTCGGAGCGCGAGGACGTCCAGGATAAGGTGGCGCAGGCGAAGGGCGTGGCAGAGCAAGTCAAGGAGACAGCGAAGGAGAAGGTGCGGCAGGTGAAGAGCTTCAAGGATACGGTGAGCGCGAAGGTGGAGGAGGAGAAGGCGCGTCCGGGGTGGCAGAGCCCCGCGTTTNGACTGGTCGCAGTGAGTCGCGTCGCGCTCTGTGGCGTTGTCTGCTTTCATACTTCGCATTCTGGGATACGGAAGTACTGAGGAAGAGTGTATCAAATAGTAGCTATGTATACTAAGATTCGTGATCAATCGTATTGTACTCGCCTCGCAATCGTTACCTGACGACGTTGGCTGTTCTTTCGACTCGGAATTGTCCGGGGTATGGTGCACGCGGCAAGGCGACTGTAGAACTACTGGGGTGGATTGATCCGACATTCGTTTCGCATACAGCTGCAAGATCGCGCACGACGGAGAAAAGGTCCGTATCGACAGAGGAATGTACAAGAGGAAGAGTCCAGTGGTAACAGGCTCGTTAGGATGCCACAAAGCTCTGAGTCGCGTAGTAGTGCGGTCACACAAGCTCTAGTACCGATGTGGGAAGCTGCGCGATCATGTCCAGGTACATCCGAGTCACTGCAGGGTTGTCGAACTCGTAAGAGCAATGCGCAACCCTCCGATAGACATCTCTCTGGCTCGCGGATCCTGTAGTCCGATGGCAGCCGTCCGACTTCTCCACTGGGGTTATCACAAGGCCAGCGATACGGTGGTTGTCGGTATCGTGCACGAGAGGAACGAAGCGTAGCTCTGAGTCGTCCAGAGTGTCATCATCGGTGCAGTCGAGATCGAATTCCGTGATGATTCGGTGACCGCTTGGGGTAACGGAGATTCGGGGAAAGGAGGCCATTTTGTCTTGCGAGATCCGTATTGGATCGAACTTGTCTCCATCATCGTACACTTGGAATCTGGACCGCCGTACCATCCAGCGTCTGAGTCCTTCGAATTCGGCACGGTGATCTCGATCCCTCCGCTCTGATTCTTCATGAGTTCTCTCGGGATCTTCAACTTCAGGGGTCCATTCGAGTTCCACATTGGTAGGGGTATGATACGCATACGCACTGCTCCTGCGCCACCTGCATCGTAGCAGCTTCGCGCGAAGGACAAGGGATGCACCGGTGACCGGACCAAAAGGCAGGACTTCGTTTCTGAGGGTGACCGTACAATCCACCACTTCCGCCAACACATCTTCAGGTTTATAGGCCGAACAGTCGGAGGTTGTGGACGCGCACATAGCTCCTGTACCTTCATAACATGACGCCCATGACCACGAAGGTGCCCGGTATTGAGGAGGCCGCAGCTGCGTAGGATCCACTGGTANCAAGGGGCCTGCGAGGTGGTGTGGTACGGCGCCACAGGAGATCAAGGAGGAGGGTGTCTCGCCAGAGGCCAGCCAGGTAGTCCGGGCCAAGGACAGATGCAAACAGTTGCGCCACTGCAGAGATCGCGGTGAGTTTGTCGGATGGGTCGGAAAGCGCCCTGCTTGAATAGTCGCAGACAACCTTCCACCAATCCGAGCGCACGCGGTTCCAGTCGACAGAGCCGCGTGCAATTTCTTGACTAGGCGTCTGGAAGATGAGATGGGGTTTGAAGCCACCGACGTCTGCACGTCCAGCCCCGGAGATGTCGCGCGTACATGAATGGCATCTGAGCAAAAGCGGGCGCGAGGTGAAGGAGAGGATCCGGGTCGATAACACCCACTCTTGCAAGCACCATGCCCTCGTGTCGGTGTAGCTATGGTACTCCAGAGACTTCGGTGCATGCCAAAGCGAGGAGATATACACCCTGCCAACTTCTGCTGTGTCTTCCAGTGTCGACCCTTTGATATTCGCGTCCTGAGCAGGGCAAATGAAGGGTAGCAAGACCATCTCTGAATCAAGGGGACGATGAGTATCAAGGAATCCCTCGGTCACCCCTGCAGCGCTGGCGGCATCAATGGTCAAGTAGGCGTAGCGATATACGTCGCGCATGCGATTGAGTTCGTGATGCAGGTCGCTCGACGAATCCTGGACGATGCACAAGCGATCAACCCACAGAAATCGGACACCTAAAGCTGTCGTGACACGGATAGCATCCTGGATTGTTTGAGGGAGAATCGCGACGTCGATTCTCTCCATGTGCGCAGCTAGATTGCCTTCAGTGGTGCAATAACCCGATTGGTCCTTACCCCAGACGTAGCTGAGGGCGACATACAACCCGTACATGTTGGCGTCGGTCTGGACAATGCGCGGCGAGAGCGGGTTGGAGCAGTCAATGAGCCGGGTGGGGAGAGGGGTGTATCTGATAGGATACGGTGTGACTGCCTGGCACTTCGCATGGTCGCGTACGCACTCCTCGACATATGCCTTGGCTATGGAGAGCATGTATGGGTCTCCTATATTCAGGGTACGAGTTCGCTCCTGGATCCAGGGAGCTGACGGATCATCTGATGGTTCATACTTAGTCACATCAAGACGAAGTTTGAACAACAGATGATTGGGTTGCACGGGTATTCAACGCACCTTCCGTTGTACGCATTTTGAACAAGTTGATGCACCCGTTCAACACTACAGCGAACGCGTCAGGGTTGAGATTCCTCCCGACTTGGATTTGGACCATTTCAGCGGGCCATCTTCTGGAACGTCGCCTAAAATCCTTCTCGTTGAAGTGGTCCTTGAGAAAGCGGCACCACAGACATCCAGAGAGGGAGCATTGCAAGAATACAGATGTTGATACCGTGTATGCGTACCCTCCAGTTCCTTGCCACTGGTGATCCTCATCCCAGGCTGCTTCGATTGGATTGTGGAAGAGCCCAAAGTGTGCCGCAAAGACGCTTTCCCAAGCAATCGCGCAGATTGAGAGTGGTCTAGCTGGTAAGGGCATCGGATGTTGTGAAACTCAAGAGGTGGAGCGGCGGGCAAGCAGGTAAGCGGGCCGTTAGTGATGTCCGCGAGAGCAGGGGTGGGGTTGAGTGGGATCGAGGGCGAAGGAGAGAGAGGACGTGGGAGAAGGAGAGGGTGAGGGAGGACGAGNGACGAGGACGAGGAGACAGTGCAGCTGGGATGAATCGTGCTTGTAAAAACGATTACTTAGTCGCTCGTTTTACCGCTAACCTGGACCTTTTAGCTGTATTAATCCCCGCTACTTACCTCTGGTAGTGGGTCCCAGGCGTGATGTATGCGCTCATCAGTGTACCCATTGTTGGACAACGGCCCATCCCTGTGAAGGTGTGTACGTATATCGTCATATCTGAATCTCTGTGGTACTGTCTCAAGCTCGACCCATCGCGTTTGTCAACATTCTCGGGTATTCAGCAAAAGGTAATCATACAAGTTTGATCTCCGTGCGAGGAACAGTCCATTGCTCGTCAATCTCACTTCGTAGCGAGTTCAACATCCCGACGTGAGTGAGAACTTCATCGCCTCCGTCCTCACTGTCAAGCAACGAGTAGGCCCCGACCCTTCGATACACCTTCTCAAGACGGCTTCCTGATGCAGAGCTAGCGCAGACGTCTGGCTCTTCCGCTTGTGGGCGGACTGCGAGACAATGGACCAGTCGGCTCTTATGTGAGTTGAAGGACACGAATACGAGGGGAATGAGCCACAGACTTGGCTGTACGCTCGCTTGGTCGGAATCGCGTCCATAGCCTTCGTCCAGCATCAAATGGTCGGTCTGCTGATAATGTAGGGCCTCCACCTCGTACGGGCCTAGCACCGGTGCGCGGAGAATGAGATGGCCGCCCGTAACTCTGCCGAAAGGTAGTGCTGGGTCCTGAAGCGTGACAACACATTCTACCACCTCCGCGAGCTCCTCATGCCCCTCGCCTTGCAGGCACGGCGCGTCTCCGTCCCGCATCATGAAGTAGGGCCTGAAGTCTACAGGGTAATCCGTAGCAGCCCATGACCACGATGGTGCGCGTGCGTCTCCACGACGGTCGAGACTTCTGCTGAAAGGGGCTACAGTCCAGAGAAGGTCCCACAGGAGACTGTCGCGCCATAAGCCAGCCAGGTATTCGGTTTTGGAGCCGAGTGCACGCCCAAAGGCTTCGGCGATCCCGGCGCATGCGACAAGCTTATCCTCCGGGTACGAGAGGGCACGAGTTGAGTAGTCTTCCACGATAGGGTTAGGGTTAGGGAGGGGGAGCCTGACGCGCGCGAGCGGAGCGAGCGGTGCGGCAGGCGACTACACAAAGAAAAGGA
>JAPEVG010000244.1:0-54288 GCA_029747595.1 Trametes cubensis | reverse complement strand
GCGAAACCGCGAACTGCGAATCCCTTGCGACGACCCTTGCGAAAACCTGCGAAACCGCGTAGTTGCGAAATCACGCGAAGCTGCGAAAACGGACTCCGCGAAAGTTTGCGAAATTCTGCGAGATCTGTAGAATCGGAGAAACGGACGGGTGCGAAGCGTGTATTGGAAGTGCCACGTCAGGCGAGTTGCAAACAGCCTTCGCGCGAAACCCTGTGCTCCCCTCCCCTTGTCCCTTTCTTTCCTCCCTCCCAGCACAAGCCGCGAACTCTCCCTCTGTGCTCTCGCGCAGCTTTACATTCTTCGCAAAGGCCCGCCAACCCTCTCTATCCGCTCCCTTTTGGTCCTAGGCTTCGCCACGGCTCGCGCTAGTCACAGGGCACCCGACTCCAACCTCCCCTCTCCTTTGCGTCCTTTCCCCTCTCTCCTGTCAGCAGGCCTCGACCTACAAAGGCTCTCGGCCTGAGTAGCATCCTTCCCTTACGGGTGGGTTAGACGCATCAACGTCAATGAATATAGAGCTTGTATATATTCAGCTACTAGCCCTAGCTTGTCGAAGATAAGCGCGTAGTAGTATTTGCAGTTGAAAGCGAGGTAACGAGCAACCAAAGTCGTAATTCGCAAAGAGACTGAAAGCTGAGGGTCGCTCTATGGCGTCGCCTCTTATATACATGTACACCAGCCTGTAGACAGAATGTTCTAGCGTATACAAGGACTTTCTGGTATGTAGTAGTCAGCGCTAGTCAAACCTAGTAACACTGTGGCAGTGCTGCTGTGCGCTGCGCAGAAGTGCCTGTGCACTGTGCAGAACGACTGTGCACTGTGCAGAAGTGACTGTGCATAGAAAGTCCTAGACAATACGAGACTGTTCCATAGAATCCGCCATATACAGTCGTAGCTAGAATCACAGAGCTCGCCATACTCGTATCGTACAGAGTAAGTACTAGGAAATGTTACTAGTTCGTTGAGACGACGCAATACCTATCGTACATTCGTAACAAAAGGCAAGATCAAGGACCCTGAGGTCTTCAACGGAGACTGAGACAAAACCAGGTCCTTCCTCAATCAACTGTTCCTGTTGTTCACGGCGCAGCCCCACGACTTTGTTAATGATTACACGAAGGTGGCGACGGCCCTATCCTTCATGGAAGGGGACAATATAAACTACTGGAAGGACACCACAATTCAGCGAGCTGAAGAGGAAATTAGACCAGGAGTCTATCGAGGCTTTGACTCTTGGCCGGTCTTCAAGAGAAATTTCCTGCTCGCCTTTGCCCCAGTAGACGAGGTCGACGACTCTATGGTTAATCTCACAACAATACAGCTCAAAGACTACTCTTCAGTCGACGAGTTCAATGCGAGGTTCATGGATCTAGCTCTCAAGGGAAAAAATTCTGGACCCAGCAGCGCAGCTTGCCCTGTACAGGAATGCGCTTCCAGAATATTTACTGAAGAAAATATCCATGTCGTACCCTCCGCCGACGACCATTGAAGAGTGGATGACTAGAACTAAGGAGATCGACCATAGCTATCACCTCACGGAGAAGATTTTGGCTAATCGCAGAGGACGCAAAGCCAAAACCCCGAAGACTAGGAAGAACGTCAAGATGGTTAATCTCGAGGACGACTCGCTCGATATTAACAAGCTCTCTGTCAAGGAGAGACAGGAGCTGCAAGACAAGGGACTATGTTTCCGGTGCAGGAAGCCGGGACATATTTCTAGAGACTGTCCTTCTAAACCTAAGAAGCCCGGCAAACCTGTCAGTCGAAAGGTACGACAGGTTACCGACGAGGATTTAGAGGACGAGTCTGAGGAAATCTCAGACGAAGAGGACGACGAGGACGAAGAGGACAATATTTCTATTAATGCACTCAGGGCTACAGATTTCGAGACGGGTTTTTAGGCAGGCAAGCAGACTCGACGCCTGACTTGCCCAAGGAACTGCATGTAACTATTGTAACCAATACAGAGCGGAGACGCAGTGCTCTGCTGATACCCGGTTACATGCAGGTTCAGGACAAAGCCGTCGAAATCAAGGGGCTCATCGACACTGGTGCAGACGCAGTGATCGTCAATAAAAAGATTGTGGACAAGTACAATCTTCCGACAGTCAGACTACCGAAGACTCTGACTTTCCGGAACGCGGACGATAGCGTTAATAGTATGGGAACCATTACCCATCGGGTGGAAGGGACATTTAATCTCCACGGGAAGAAGCTCCCAACAAATTGGTATGTGGCCGACATTGGACGGGACGATGTCCTATTTGGCATGCCATGGATCCGCAAGTACAATCCTAATATCGACTGGGAAAGTGGTCGCATTACTTTCAAGTCGGATATTATCAAGAAGCAGCAGCAGATCCATAAATACCAATGCGAGCACGACCCACCCGAAGGGATGCTGTGGAACTTCCCAGTAAAACCTCTAAATCAAGATATGGTTGTATCGTTCGTACGTGCTATACCGGACGAGGACGACGCAGACCCAGACTCTGAAAGGCTTACGTTTAATCCTTCGAGGGCCATTGAGCTATGGTACCGCAAGAAGAAAATCCGAAAGATTAATAAGTCTACGGAGATCGCTATAGCAGCGAAGAAAGACCAGAAGGAGAGGACCTTGGACGAAATCCTACCTGATTTTGTAAAGGACTATCGACAGGTCTTTGAGAAGAAGGCAGCAAGTAGATTTCCGCCCTCGAGACCATGGGACCATGCTATCGAATTCAAGAAGGACTTTGACCATCATACCAAGGGGTCTTGGAGGAAAATCTACCCACTGACCTATACGGAACGTATAGAACTCGACAAATTTATTGCGGAGAACCTCGAGAAGGGCTACATTCGAAAATCCAAGTCTCCCCTAGCCTCGCCATTTTTCTTTGTCACCAAGAAGGATGGGAGTTTTCGACCTGTTCAAGACTACAGGGCTCTTAACGAGGGGACTATCAAAAACGCATATCCCTTACCGCTCATTAGCGACATCATTGACCGGCTGAAAGGGGCCACAATATTCACCAAACTCGATGTACGAGCAGGGTACAATAATGTTCGCATCAAGGAGGGCGATGAGTGGAAAGCTGCATTTATAACACCCAGCGGATTATTCGAACCGACAGTCATGTTTTTTGGTCTGTGCAATGCACCGGCCACATTCCAAAACATGATGAACGACCTCTTCCGAGACATGCTCCAGGAAGGATGGATGGTCATTTACATGGACGACATCCTGATATTCTCAGACAATGTCGAGGATCACCACGAACGGACGCGAAGAGCTTTACAGCGACTTCAAGACAGTGACCTATTCCTCAAGGCGGAAAAATGCGAATTCGACAGACAAGAAGTCGAATTCCTAGGATCAATAATCCGACCGGGAGTAGTTGCTATGGATCCAGTAAAGCTCAAGGCAATCATCGAGTGGGAACCACCGAAAACAGTCAAGCAGGTTCAGGCATTCCTAGGGTTCGGTAATTTCTACCGACGGTTCATTCGGGATTATTCAAAGATAGTCCGACCCCTCACGGAATTAACCAAGAAGGACCAGCCTTTTCTGTGGACCCCTGACTGTCAGAAAGCATTCAACACACTCAAGAAGCGGTTTACTGAAGAACCGATCCTGCAAATCCCGGATCCGGAGAAACCATTTCAGATTGAGTGCGATGCTTCTAAGGTCGCAACAGGTGCTGTACTACGACAACAAGGAGAGGACGGACTATGGCATCCTTGTGCCTATTTGTCCAAGTCCTTCACTCCTGCGGAACGGAACTATCAGATTTATGATAGGGAATTATTGGCCATTGTTCGAGCTCTCGAAGCATGGCGACATTTTTTGCAGGGCTCCCCACACCCTACAGAAATTCTATCAGATCACAAAAATCTGACCTACTTCCGTACGGCGCAGAAGTTAAATCGCAGACAAGCGCGATGGCATTTATTCCTCTCGGAGTTCAACATCGTAATCAAGCACCAACCCGGAAAATCCCTCACTCAAGCAGACGCCCTTTCTCGGAGATCAGGGCATGATGGGGGGGGAAAATGACAACAAGGACGTCGTATTACTTGGACCAGAACTTTTTGCCAAAGCTGTCAACGTTGAGCTACAAGAGCGCATCCGTGATAGCAAGCTACGGGACAACTCGGTAGTAGAGTACATTACCCTAAAAGGAAAGGCTACCAAACGCCCAGAGTTCGGCAAACCAGAAGATTGGTCCGACGACGACGGAATACTCCTGTACAAGAACAGGGTATATGTTCCACCAGATAATCAATTGTATCGTGATATAGTCAAGATGCATCACGACGCACCGATTATGGGACACCCAGGAGTCCAGAAAACCTATGATCTGGTTAAACGGGAATATATGTGGCCAGGCATGCGGAAATTCATTGTGCAATATGTCAAAGGTTGCGCCGCTTGCCAAACAAGCAAGGTCAATACGCATCCCATTAAACCAGGCTTAATTCCCATTCAACACAGTGGGGACACTAGGCCTTTCCGGACAATCACCATGGATTATATCACGGATCTACCAGAATCGGATGGATTTAATGCCGTCCAGGTGGTAGTCGACCATGATGTATCCAAGGCAGCGGTATTTTCCCCTTGCACCAAGAATATCACGGCGGAAGGAGCCATGGATATTCTGCAAAGGGATGTGTATCGCAGATTCGGACTACCTGCGAAGGTCATCTCGGATCGAGGACCGCAATTCATCTCCAAGGCATTCAAGGAATTACACAACAGCCTCGGAATTGAAACGGCACTCAGCACGGCCTACCATCCTCAGACAGATGGAGAAACGGAGCGAGTCAATCAGGAACTCGACCTAGCACTTCGGCTCTACTGTGCTAACAATCCGGAGAACTGGGCCAAACTGCTGCCTCAATTCGAATTCGCGCACAATCAGCGGACACACTCTGTCACGGGAAAATCCCCTTTTGAGCTCCTCTACGGGTTTCAGCCAGAGGCCGCTGGGACAGTCCGAACAACCCCAAAGCATCCAAGTACGGAGCAGAGGCTTCAAAGTCTTCGGGAAGCCAGGGAGAATACAATAGCTGCGCATGCGCAGGCCGCCGCAGCTATGTCAAGAAGGCTCCCCGCTGCTCAAGTTCCGCTGAAGCTCGGAGACAAGGTTCTTCTCGACACAAAGAACCTCAGACTTCCATATGTCTCCAGGAAGTTAATACCAAAACGAGTAGGACCGTTCACCATCGTCAAGGTCTTGGGACCGGTTACATTTAAGTTAAAACTTCCGGAGAAATGGAAGATACACCCCGTCTTCCACGCAGCGCTACTTACTCCGTACCACACAACTAAGGAGCACGGACCAGACTACGTCCGACCTCCACCGATTCCCACTCCAGAATCGACTGAAGGAGCGGAATGGGAGGTAGAAGCAATTCTGAGCCACCGTACCCGAGGTACCCGAAAACAGTATCTAGTGGCTTGGAAGGGTTGGCCCGCGTCGGAAAATTCTTGGGAACCAGAAAAACATCTCAAGAATGCGCAGTCAATCCTACGCAACTATAAGAAGAGGCACAAGTTGTCGTGAAGGACTCAACCCACTCCTCACACAATATTTCCTTCAATTTCCTGAACAATTTCTCATATATTCACAATGGTCTATACTCGTACTCCGCTCACTGGTCGCCGTTTTTCTGAGGCTTCCAGGCGCAACATCCCTCGTCCCCCCAACTTCATACGTGAACGACGAACGGTTTTCTATAACCACCTTCCTCGACACACCGTCTCGGCCAACGATGAAGGCACCCTCGCCGACCGCATCGGCTGGGTCATCGTTCACCCTGACCTCTATAGTCACGTCGAGGCAAGGATCGCTCATCTCCCCGAGGTCAAGGACCTCATCGACATCTACCGCTCTCTCGCTAGAGCCGCTCCCTCTTACGGAGTTCTCGTCAACTACAATAAGAGAACGTCGGCTCCTAGGTCGGAGAAGAAGAAGGTAGACCAGGTAGCAAACGAGGCGTACCAAGCGGTGATCCAAGCGGCGGAGAAAGTACTCTCTATGCTCGCTAACCCCCAGATCGCGGGGGCTCTCTCGGATCTTATGCCCCTTCGCAACCAACACGGCACTCACAGCTGGGGGCATATCTTTTGGCCGCAGCGCCTCGACGACTATCCGGAGGCTATTGAGGTAGATGAGGATGAAGACGCGGATGTGAGTTCAGTCGGTGGATGGTCAATTCCTTCGACTGATCCCTGGAAGGTATCTACCCCCGACCCGGAAGAGGAAGCTATCAAATGGGGTCAGACTTCTGATCAAGAGTCGACTCCCTCCCTGACTTCCTCCAGTTCCGACTCATCCTATTCTGAGGTTGAGTCTTTCGACCTCTTACCCGAGCTCGAACACCTCGAGCTTAGTACGGTCGACGAAGTCGACGAGCTCCCTGACGAGGAGTTCCACAAGGCTTTGAAGGTCGCAGTCAGGGCGCCCTCTCCTCCTCCTCCTCCCCCGACAACGCTCACCAAGAACGTCGAGGAACCTCAAGGACGTTGCGGGTTCTTTCGAGGAACCGGTGAAGATCGACTCGGATATGTCAACTCCAACGGCGACATCTTCGTCGTTCCCAACAACCCCTTCGGCATCTCAATTACTCGCATTATGGTCGCATACCATCTTCGATGGCCGGAGGCTTCTGTTCGGACCACCATGGCGGCAGCACTTCTTATCGACGACGTCCTCGCTCGTCGAGGTAATTTTCCTGCTTTCAAGATCGAAGCAGAACGTATCCCGACAACTTATCGCCAGGCTCTAGGCATGTCAGCGGCAGAGTCGGCGCAGTGGGACTGCATTCGGGCGGTAGGTAATGAGTCTGACCTCGTCGATATCTCGTTGGACGTCTTCCGTCCTGAGGTCGTCGAGAGAAACCAGAACATTATCGTGCATGCCTAAGGTCGAGGACGACCTTCAGCGGAGGGGGAGCTGATGTTACGAATGTACGATAGGTTTCTTACGAACTGGTACGGTATCTGCTTCAAGCTCTGTACGATACGGATGTGGCGGACTCTGAGACTGTAGCTACGGTTCTGAAAGACAGGAATGGTCTCGTATTATCTAGGACACTCTAGGACTTTCTATGCACAGTTACTTCTACGGTGCACAGTCGCTTCTGCGCAGTGCACAGCGGCACTGCCACAGTGTTACTAGGTTCAACTAGCGCTGACTACTACGTACCAGAAAGTCCTTGTATACGCTAGAACATTCCGTCTACAGGTTGATATACATGTATATAAGAGGCGACGCCATGGAGCGACCCTCAGCTTTCAGTCTCTTCGCGAAATACGACTTTGGTTGCTCGTTAACTCGCTTTCAACTGCAAATACTACTACGCGCTTATCTTCGACAAGCTAGGGCTAGTAGCTGAATAGATACAAGCTCTCTATTCATTGACGTCTTAAGGCTTGATAGTTTAAGAGTCACGCTCAAAAGCGTAACATTAGACTGAAAGCTTTAACCCTCCACTTGTTAAAAGTGCAGAGGCCTACGTCGGAAGACAACGACTACGAAACGCATCAGAACTCTCTCTTGCTCGTAACGTACAGAGAGACGATAGTCAAGACGGAGGGAACTACACAACCCCCATTGCGACAATCACCCAGGGTACTAGGCGGAAGGAACAAAACACTGCCAAGCTTACCACCACTCGCGATCCCGGAGAATCTAGTTGCTCTCCCAAGTTCGCCAAGAGGATCCCCATTCCCCTTGATAAGAGGTTTTAGCTCGACAATCCCTTACGTAGAAAGTACCGGTTCGACATCATCGGGTCGGAGCACTCGAGTATCGGAACAAGAACCCGCGTTTCAGCGAACACAAGAGTGGAGAGAATATAGGAATTCTCTGGCCATTCAGGCGGAATCAGGAGTAGCAATAGGCGTACCCATTCCAACCCGAGCGAGTCCAGGAACGGATAGTTCGGATCGATCGACTCCAGAAACTAGTGTTGAAGAAGCATCCTCAACGGCAGGGATATTCTATCGGAGAACACAGCTTCCGGTGCACGCGGTCGATACACTTCGAGTTATAGCAGATAACTTGGAAGTACTAGGACAGGAAGACTTCACGAGGAGATATCACGCGACTCTCGAACGGGCGCATCGGTATATAACTCAGGTCATCCAGACACTCGAATTTATTCCAAGACAAGTTGTTACGCCTCCAACGAGGGTACGAAACTTTGCGGAATATCTTCAGAACCAGATTGACTACCTACGAGCAAAGGTTATCAATCCGGAGAACTACGCAGATATAGACCTCGAAGAAAACCTTAGGAAATTCCGTAGTTGCCTCCGAGCTAGGGAACTACATCAGGCTTTCCTACGACAAGCACAACGTGTATGAGTTCAGCCGAACCATATAGTTGTTCAAGGTCATATCATCTATACAACTCCGACAAAGCTCGGGACGTATACTATCGAGAAAGCGTAGACAAGTGGAATTTTTGCACCAACGAAAGGTGTCCACTTCGGTACAACACTAAGGAGGTTCCAAACGTCAAGCACGCATTGGCTTTAATCCTAACACACTCCTCACAAGAGAGGGATATTACTAGCACCCACGGACGACAACCCGCGCTAGTCAAGAAACCACTACTTGCTGGAAAAGCTACTGGTCGGATTAATAGTCCGAGAGTTGTGTCAGGATTGTTTCCGACTTCAAGAGTAGGAACCCCAAAACCTCAGGAATCCGAATCACCTAGGGAATCAGGTCCATCCTTCAAGGAGAAAGGAAAGAAGACCGAACCGCCTAAGGTAGAGGACTCGGACAAGGAGGACGAGACTTTTCGGACAACGGTTGAAGCACCTGAACCGAAAATCGAAGAAACTATTCGGATTAAGGTCATAGTACCTGCACCGAAGACAGAAGACACTCGGATCGAGGCAGAAACACCTGAACCGAGAGAAGAGCACACTCAGACAGAGGTCGAGGAGACTAAATCTGAATTGGAGTATATAAGTCGCAGTGCAACCCCAGAATTCGTACGAAAATCAGTACCATCGTACATGTCGGGAACAGCGACAGCAGAATCCATTTCTGGAGCCCATAGGTATGCGTTCGCTCCGCAAGGGCAAAGCTCTGAGGGAGAAAGGTACGGGTCTCTATTCGGTGGACCAGCCCCCCAGGCAACAGCAAGTTCTGGAGGAGTTATCAATCCTTCTGGAGGTGGAGGAGGAGGTGGACCAGGTAGGCCTGGAGGTCGGCCTGACCCTGATCCCTACTCCCCAGGAGGAGGACCACCGGGACCACCAGGACCAGACCCAGATCCGGAACCGCAAGGAGCTCCAGGAAATGCGCCAGGAAATGCGCCGCAAGAACAAGGGAAAGGCAAGATCAAGGACCCTGAGGTCTTCAACGGAGACCGAGACAAAACCAGGTCCTTCCTCAATCAACTGTTCCTGTTGTTCACAGCGCGGCCCCACGACTTCGTTAATGATTACACGAAGGTGGCGACGGCCCTATCCTTCATGGAAGGGGACAATATAAACTACTGGAAGGACACCACAATTCAGCGAGCTGAAGAGGAAATTAGACCGGGAGTCTCTCGAGGTTTTGACTCTTGGCCGGTCTTCAAGAGGAATTTCCTACTCGCATTCGCCCCAGTAGATGAGGTCGACGACTCTATGGTTAATCTCACGACAATACAGCTCAAAGACTACTCTTCAGTTGACGAGTTCAATGCGAGGTTCATGGATCTAGCTCTCAAGGGAAAAATTCTGGACCCAGCAGCGCAGCTTGCCCTGTACAGGAATGCGCTTCCAGAATATTTACTGAAGAAGATATCCATGTCGTACCCTCCGCCGACGACCATTGAAGAATGGATGACTAGAACTAAGGAGATCGACCATAGCTATCACCTTACGGAGAAGATTTTGGCTAATCGCAGAGGACGCAAAGCCAAAACCCCAAAGACTAGGAAGAACGTCAAGATGGTTAATCTCGAGGACGACTCACTCGATATTAACAAGCTCTCTGTCAAGGAAAGACAGGAGCTGCAAGACAAGGGATTATGTTTCCGGTGCAGGAAGCCGGGACATATTTCTAGAGATTGTCCTTCTAAACCTAAGAAGCCCGGCAAACCTGTCAGTTGGAAGGTAAGACAGGTTACCGACGAGGATTTAGAGGACGAGTCTGAGGAGATCTCAGACGAAGAGGACGACGAGGACGAAGAGGACAATATTTCTATTAACGCACTCAGGGCTACGGATTTCGAGACGGGTTTTTAGGCAGGCAAGCAGACTCGACGCCTGACTTGCCCAAGGAACTGCATGTAACTATTGTAACCAATACAGAGCGGAGACGCAGTGCTCTGCTGATACCCGGTTACATGCAGGTTCAGGACAAAGCCGTCGAAATCAAGGGGCTCATCGACACTGGTGCGGACGCAGTGATCGTCAATAAAAAGATTGTAGACAAGTACAATCTTCCGACAGTCAGACTACCAAAGACTCTGACTTTCCGGAACGCGGACGATAGCGTTAATAGTATGGGAACCATTACCCATTGGGTGGAGGGGACATTTAATCTCCACGGGAAGAAGCTTCCAACAAATTGGTATGTGGCCGACATTGGACGGGACGATGTCCTATTCGGCATGCCATGGATCCGCAAGTACAATCCTAATATCGACTGGGAAAGTGGTCGCATTACTTTCAAGTCGGATATTATCAAGAAACAGCAGCAGATCCATAAATACCAATGCGAACACGACCCACCCGAAGGGATGCTGTGGAACTTCCCAGTAAAACCTCTAAATCAAGATATGGTCGTATCGTTCGTACGTGCTATACCGGACGAGGACGACGCAGACCCAGATTCCGAAAGGCTTACATTTAATCCTTCGAGGGCCATCGAGCTATGGTACCGCAAGAAGAAAATCTGAAAGATTAATAAGTCTACGGAGATCGCTATAGCAGCGAAGAAAGACCAGAAGGAGAAGACCTTGGACGAAATCCTACCTGATTTTGTAAAGGACTATCGACAGGTCTTTGAGAAGAAGGCAGCAAGTAGATTCCCGCCCTCAAGACCATGGGACCATGCTATCGAATTCAAGAAGGACTTCGACCATCATACCAAGGGGTCTTGGAGGAAAATCTACCCACCGACCTATACGGAACATATAGAACTCGACAAATTCATTGCGGAGAACCTCGAAAAGGGCTACATTCGAAAATCCAAGTCTCCACTAGCCTCGCCATTTTTCTTTGTCACCAAGAAGGATGGGAGTCTTCGACCTGTTCAAGACTACAGGGCTCTTAACGAGGGGACTATTAAAAACGCATATCCCTTACCGCTCATAAGCGACATCATTGACCGGCTGAAAGGGGCCACAATATTCACCAAACTCGACGTGCGAGCAGGGTACAATAATGTTCGCATCAAGGAGGGTGATGAGTGGAAAGCTGCGTTTATAACACCCAGCGGATTGTTCGAACCAACAGTCATGTTTTTTGGTCTGTGCAACGCACCGGCCACATTCCAAAACATGATGAACGACCTTTTCCGAGACATGCTCCAGGAAGGATGGATGGTCATTTACATGGACGACATCCTGATATTCTCAGACAATGTCGAGGATCACCACGAGCGGACGCGAAGAGCTTTACAGCGGCTCAAAGACAGTGACCTATTCCTGAAGGCGGAAAAATGCGAATTCGACAGACAAGAAGTCGAATTCCTAGGATCAATAATCCGGCCGGGGGTAGTTGCTATGGATCCAGTAAAGCTCAAGGCAATTATCGAGTGGGAACCACCGAAAACAGTCAAGCAGGTTCAGGCATTCCTAGGGTTCGGTAATTTCTACCGACGGTTCATTCGAGATTATTCAAAGATAGTCCGACCCCTCACGGAATTAACCAAGAAAGACCAGCCTTTTCTGTGGACCCCTGATTGTCAGAAAGCATTCGACACACTCAAGAAGCGGTTTACTGAAGAACCGATCCTGCAAATCCCGGATTCGGAGAAACCATTTCAGATTGAGTGCGATGCTTCTAAGGTCGCAACAGGTGCTGTACTACAACAGCAAGGAGAGGATGGACTATGGCATCCTTGTGCCTATTTGTCCAAGTCCTTTACTCCTGCGGAACGGAACTATCAGATTTATGATAGGGAATTGTTGGCCATTGTTCGAGCTCTCGAAGCATGGCGACATTTTTTGCAGGGCTCCCCACACCCTACAGAAATCCTATCAGATCACAAAAATCTGACCTACTTCCGTACGGCGCAGAAGTTAAATCGCAGACAGGCGCGATGGCATTTATTCCTCTCGGAGTTCAACATCGTAATCAAGCACCAACCCGGAAAATCCCTCACTCAAGCAGACGCCCTTTCTCGGAGATCAGGGCATGACGGGGGGGGAAAATGACAACAAGGACGTCGTATTACTTGGGCCAGAACTTTTTGCCAAAGCTGTCAACGTTGAGCTACAAGAGCGCATTCGTGATAGCAAGCTAAGGGACAACTCGGTAGTAGAGTACATTACTCTAAAAGGAAAGGCTACCAAACGCCCAGAATTCGGCAAACCAGAAGATTGGTCCGACGACGACGGAATACTCCTGTACAAGAACAGAGTATACGTTCCACCAGATAATCAATTGTATCGTGATATAGTCAAGATGCATCACGACGCACCAATTATGGGACACCCAGGAGTCCAGAAAACCTACGATCTGGTTAAACGGGAATATATGTGGCCAGGCATGCGGAAATTCATTGTGCAATATGTCAAAGGTTGCGCCGCTTGCCAAACAAGCAAGGTCAATACGCATCCCATTAAACCAGGCTTAATTCCCATTCAACACAGTGGAGATACTAGGCCTTTCCGGACAATTACCATGGATTATATCACTGATCTACCAGAGTCGGATGGATTTAATGCCGTCCAAGTGGTAGTTGATCATGATGTATCCAAGGCAGCGGTATTTTCCCCTTGCACCAAGAATATTACGGCGGAAGGAGCCATGGATATTCTGCAAAGGGATGTGTATCGCAGATTCGGACTACCTGCGAAGGTCATCTCGGATCGAGGACCGCAATTCATCTCCAAGGCATTCAAGGAATTACACAACAGCCTCGGAATTGAAACGGCACTCAGCACGGCCTACCATCCTCAGACAGATGGGGAAACGGAGCGAGTCAATCAAGAACTCGACCTAGCACTTCGGCTCTACTGTGCTAACAATCCGGAGAACTGGGCCAAACTGCTGCCTCAATTCGAATTCGCGCACAATCAGCGGACACACTCTGTCACGGAAAATCCCCGTTTGAGCTCCTCTACGGGTTTTAGCCAGAGGCCGCTGGGACAGTCCGAACAACCCCAAAGCATCCAAGTACGGAGCAGAGGCTTCAAAGTCTTCAAGAAGCCAGGGAGAATACAATAGCTGCGCACGCGCAGGCCGCCGCAGCTATGTCAAGAAGGCTCCCCGCTGCGCAAGTTCCATTGAAGCTCGGAGACAAGGTTCTTCTCGATACAAAGAACCTCAGACTTCCATATGTCTCCAGGAAGTTGATTCCAAAATGAGTGGGACCGTTCACGATCGTCAAGGTCTTGGGACCGGTTACATTTAAGTTAAAACTTCCGGAGAAATGGAAGATACACCCCGTCTTCCACGCAGCGCTACTGACCCCGTACCACACAACTAAGGAGCATGGACCAGACTACGTCCGACCTCCACCGATTCCCACTCCAGAATCGACTGAAGGAGCGGAATGGGAGGTAGAAGCAATTCTGAGCCACCGCACTAGAGGTACCCAAAAACAGTATCTAGTGGCTTGGAAGGGCTGGCCCGCGTCGGAAAATTCTTGGGAACCAGAAAAACATCTCAAGAATGCGCAGTCAATCCTACGCAACTATAAGAAGAGGCACAAGTTGTCGTGAAGGACTCAACCCACTCCTCACACAATATTTCCTCCAATTTCCTGAACAATTTCTCATATATTCACAATGGTCTATACTCGTACTCAGCTCACTGGTCGCCGTTTCTCTGAGGCTTCCAGGCGCAACATCCCTCGCCCCCCCCAACTTCATCCGTGAACGACGAACGGTTTTCTATAACCACCTTCCTCGACACACCGTCTCGGCCAACGATGAAGGCACCCTCGCCGACCGCATCGGCTGGGTCATCGTTCACCCTGACCTCTATAGTCACGTCGAGGCAAGGATCGCTCATCTCCCCGAGGTCAAGGACCTCATCGACATCTACCGCTCTCTCGCTAGAGCCGCTCCCTCTTACGGAGTTCTCGTCAACTACAATAAGAGAATGTCGGCTCCTAGGTCGGAGAAGAAGAAGGTAGACCAGGTAGCAAACGAGGCGTACCAAGCGGTGATCCAAGCGGCGGAGAAAGTACTCTCTATGCTCGCTAACCCCCAGATCGCGGGGGCTCTCTCGGATCTCATGCCCCTTCGCAACCAACACGGCACTCACAGCTGGGGGCATATCTTTTGGCCGCAGCGCCTCGACGATTACCCGGAGGCTATTGAGGTAGATGAGGATGAAGACGCAGATGTGAGTTCAGTCGGCGGATGGTCAGTTCCTTCGACTGACCCCTGGAAGGTATCTACCCCAGACCCCGAAGAGGAAGCTATCAGATGGGGTCAGACTTCTGCTCACGAGTCGACTCCTTCCCTGACTTCCTCCAGTTCCGACTCATCCTATTCCGAGGTTGAGTCTTTCGACCTCTTACCTGAGCTCGAACAACTCGAGCTTAGCACCATCGACGAGCTTTCGGAGGACGAATTTCATGAGGCATTAAGGGTCGCAGTTCGAGCACCCTCTCCTCCTCCTCCTCCCCCGACAACTGTCACCAAGAACGACGAGGAACCCCGCGGTCGTTGCGGTTTCTTTCGAGGAACTGGCGATGATCGACTTGGATACATCAACTCAAACGGCGACATCTTCGTGGTCCCCAACAACCCCTTCGGCATCTCTGTCACTCGGATCATGGTTGCATACCATCTGCGATGGCCGGAAGCTTCTGTCAGGACCACAATGGCAGCCTCTCTCCTTATCGACGACGTCATCGCTCGTCGAGGGAATTTCCCTGCCTTCAAGATCGAGGCCGAACGCACCCTGACGACTTATCGCCAGGCTATAGGCATGTCGGCGGCAGAGTCGGTGCAGTGGGATTGCATTCGGGCAGTAGGTAATGAATCTGACCTCGTCAATATCTCATTGGACGTCTTCCGTCCTGAGGTCGTCGAGAGAAACCAGAACATTATCGTGCATGCCTAAGGTCGAGGACGACCTTCAGCGGAGGGGGAGCTGATGTTACGAATGTACGATAGGTTTCTTACGAACTAGTACGGTACCTGATTCAATCTCTGTACGATACAGATGTGGTGGACTCCAAGGCTCTAGTTACGGTTCTTAAGGACAGGAATGGTCTCGTATTATCTAGGACTCTCTAGGACTTTCTATGCACAGTACTTCTGCACAGTGCACAGTCGCTTCTGCGCAGTGCACAGGCGCTTCTGCACAGTACACAGCAGCACTGCCACAGTGTTACTAGGTTCGACTAGCGCTGACTACTACGTACCAGAAAATCCGTGTATACGCTAGAACATTCCGTCTAAAGGCCTGCATACATGTATATAAGAGGCGACGCCATAGAGCGACCCTCAGCTTTCAGTCTCTTTGCGAATTACGACTTTGGTTGCTCGTTACCTCGCTTTCAACTGCAAATACTACTACGCGCTTATCTTCGACAAGCTAGGGCTAGTAGATGAATATATACAAGCTCTATATTCATTGACGTCTTAAGGCTTGATAGTTTAAGAGTCACGCTCGAAAGCGTAACACGTCTTCAGCAAAACCAAGGCCGACATCCTGCCGGAGCACCGCCCCTACGACCTCAAGATCGATCTGGAGGAAGGGGCTACTCCGCCACTCGGACCTATCTACTCCCCTTCGAAGCTCGAGCTCGATACGCTGCGGGAATACATCGACGAGAACCTTCGTTCGGGTTTCATACGTCCGTCGAACTCCCCCTGCAGAGCTCCCGTCCTCTTCGTCAAGAAGAAGGACGGTTCGCTTCGTCTCTGCGTGGACTACCGGGGCTTGAACAAGATCACCCGGAAGGACCGCTATCCCCTACCCCTCGTCTCGGACTTGCTGGATGCGCCATGGAAGGCCCGAATCTATACGAAGATCGACCTCCGACACGCCTACAACCTAGTCCGCATCGCCCCCGGAGACGAGTGGAAGACCGCATTTCGGACTCGCTATGGATCCTTCGAATGTCCGTGCCTTGGAACTTCTCCGAGGAATGTCGGAAGTCCTTCAACGCCTTGAAGCAGGCGTTCACGACTGCTCCGGTGTTACACCACTGGATGCCCGACCGTCCCCTCACCGTTGAAACCGACGCCTCGGACTACGCCATCGCCGGCATCCTCTCCCTCACCACCGAGTCCGGTGAACTCCACCCTATCGCCTTCCACTCCCGCACCTTGACCGGCGCGGAGTTGAACTACGACACGCACGACAAGGAACTCCTTGCRATCTTCGAATGTTTCAAAACTTGGCGTCACTACCTCGAAGGTTCGGCAACTCCGATCGACGTCGTRACCGACCACAAGAACCTCGAGTACTYCGCGACTACGAAGCTACTTACGCGCCGCCAAGCCCGATGGTCGGAGTTCCTCTYGCAGTTCAACCTCGTAGTCCGTTTCCGGCCAGGTAAGCTCGGAGCTAAACCCGACGCACTGACACGCCGTTGGGACGTCTACCCAAAAGAGGGGGGCAGTGACTACTCCGTCGTCAACYCACACAACTACCGACCGGTYTTCACCCAGGAGCAGCTCGCCGCRTCCCTCCGAGCCACCTACCTCCGTCTYCCCGTACTCCGAGCATCCTTCATCCTCGACTCCGAACAACTCCTCTCGGACATCAAGTCCGCTCAGTCTACCCCGTCCCCCGATCCTGAGCTCTCYGCTGCTCTCAAACTAGCCTCCGAAGGTAACCCGCGATGGTCTCGCGACGAAGACGGCCTACTCCGACTCTCAGGTCGCATCTATGTCCCGAACTCCGGCGACCTCCGTCTTCGCGTACTCCGAGCATGCCACGACCACCCTACTGCGGGCCACTGGGGACAGAACAAGACTCAAGCCCTCGTACTACGGGACTACGCCTGGCCCGGACTTCGACTCTTCGTCCGAGACTACTGTAAGTCCTGTACTACCTGCGCGCGAGCTAAAGTTCCCCGGCACCTTCCCTACGGCACCCTCAAGCAACTCCCGATCCCYGAGCGACCTTGGAACTCCATCTCCATGGACCTCATCGAACAACTCCCGAACTCCGCTGGTTATACTGCGATCCTGGTTGTAGTTGACCGCCTCACGAAGCAAGGTATCTTCATCCCTACCCACGACACACTCACTGCTTCGGAGCTAGCGGACTTGTTCGTACTCCATGTGTTCTCCAAGCACGGAGTTCCCTCGCACGTCACCTCCGACCGGGGTTCGGAGTTCGTCTCGCACTTCTTCCGCTCACTTGGTAAGGCCCTCGACATGCGCCTCCACTTCACCTCCGGGTACCACCCAGAGGGCGACGGCCAAACCGAGCGAGTCAACCAGACCCTAGAACAGTACCTYCGGATCTACTCGAACTACCAGCAGGACAACTGGTCGCAGCTCCTACCGCTCGCGGAGTTCGCGTACAACAATGCCCCGTCCGCAACTACCGGTATTTCCCCTTTCTTCGCGAACAAGGGCTATAATCCCGCCATCTCCGTGTACCCCAAGCGCGACCTCACCTCCGCTCGAGCCCGTGACTACGCAGTCGACCTTGACGAGCTGCATACCCTACTCCGACAACAGATCGCAGAAGCCCAGGCCCGATACCAGGTCCAGGCGGACAAGCACCGCCTACCTGCGCCGGACTTCAAGGTCGGAGATCAGGTCTAYGTCCGAGCTCAGCAYATCCGGACTACACGCCCGTCCAAAAAGCTGTCCGAGAAGTTCCTAGGTCCGTTCACCATCATCGCGCAGGTCGGAACTCACTCTTTCACCCTCCGGTTACCCGACTCTATGCGCGCGGTACACCCCGTATTCCATGTTTCGCAACTTGAGCCTGCAACTCCGAACACCATCCCYGGCCGCGTTCAGACTCCTCCTCCTCCGATTCTAGTCGACGGAGAACCGGAGTACGAGATCACGGAGATACTCGACTCCAAGATCGACCGCCGCCGTCGGAGTTGCCAACTCCTCTACCTAGTCCGGTGGGCAGGCTACGAAGGTACAGATGAAGAAACTTCGTGGATTTTAGCCACGGAGCTCGGACATGCGCAAGAGCTCGTCTCGGATTTTCACTCGGCCTACCCCAGCAAGCCCGGACCTCTCGCGAAATTGTCTTGAGGTCACACGGTGGGTCTCGCCGACAGGTTTATTACTACGCCGGGCTACAAAACGTACTACGAGGGCCGAAGCCCGATGTCCAAGGTCTGTGTTACGCCGTGTCCATTTGCTCCGGGGCCTCCTCCGGCCCCTCCTYCGTCTCCTGCTCGCCCTCCGCCTCCGCCGCCGGACTCCGACCCTCCTTCTTGCCGCCACGGGACTTCGTGCCCCGGGCCTCCATCCTCCGCACCTTCCCCTCGGACTTGTCCTGCTCGGACTCGTCCCCYGACCCTTCCTCCTCCGTCTCCTCCTCCGAATCCCCCTCCATCTTCGCCCCCGCCAACGCCGCCGCGACCGCGTCCCGCTTGTCCGASTTCGCAAGTCGGACYACGCTCYGCATCATCCGTCCGAACTCCGCCTCGAGCTCGGACTTGACGGCGTCGCGCACGGTGTGGGCGATTGAGCTCCGCAGCTCGTCCCGGACGATCTTGGCCACCAGGTCCGTCAGGACCTGGCGCTCCTCCTCCAGCAACTCCTCGCGYTGCTCCTCCTCGTCGRCGAGGAGSTCGACAACGCGGACGGAGGTCCGCCGGTTCCGCTGAACTGCGACGAGCAGATGCTCGAGCAGTTCGCGGTCGGACAGGAGCNTCGGGGTCGCGCGACCACCGAGCYCCGGTCCTCGCGAGCTCCGKGAGCCTGGAGCCCGACGCTGCGGGCCCGGAGTTCGACGACGAACCCCGGGCGACGGCTGTGGGGTTAGGTTTGTTAGCCCCGGGCGGAGCCACGTAGGTCCACCGGACCTCACCTGGCTTGAGCGGCTTCTCCGCCGCCTTCTCCTTCCCCTTGCCCTTGTCCGCCCGCGACTTCTCCGGAGTCCGAGGTCCGGCGGGCGCGGGGACCTCGGTGACCTCGTCGTCGTCAACGACGGGGGCGGACTTGACCTTCTTGCGAGTGGGGCTTGCGCCCTCCTCCTTGCGCCGGATGCGGGCCTGGATGTCCGCGGGCAAGCCCCGAGCCCCGACGCAGGCCCGAGCGCGGGTCTTCTGGCACTGGGTGCAAGACGAAGTCCGCTTCCCCGGGCGGAAGCGGCACTGGAGCTTTTTCGTCTCGCACCTATCGCACTTGGACCTGTCGGACTTGTTAGTCCGTACCCCGAGCCCCGAACTCCGGCCGTACTTACGTGGGGATGAGCCCCTCCTCGTCCTCCTCCTCCTCGTCCTCCTCGTCCGACTCCTCCTCCATCCTCATCGCCTCCTCGCGGCGCCTCTTCTTCGCCGCCGCCCTCTGCGCCTCCAGCTCCCCCNATCGCCAGGAGGTTGGCCGCCGCCTCGGCCTCCCGCTGCCTCCGCTCCGCTTCCGCTCGCTCCGCCGCCAACTTCACCCTGTAACTTCGTTAGTCCGAGGTCCGAAGTCCGAGGCCCGAGGTCCGGTGACGTCAGTACTCACGCAGCCTCCGCCGCCCTCTGCCTCTCCGCCGCCTCCGCCCGAAGCTTCGCTAGATGCGCCTCGAGCGCCTCGACGTTGTTCATGATATCGTTGTTGGACATGGTGGTGGAAGAGCAGGAGCAAGGAGCGAGGAAGGACAGGCTAAGTTCCTCCCTGTCTTATATACTTACCTCCCCATCGAACTTGACCCTGCCCCGATTTCGATCTCTGTTTCCTGGACTCATCGGATTACCTTTTCTGATCGTGCTTCCATTTTAGTTTTTTCCGAGGCCCTCATGGGTTCGGGCCTAGGGGGGAGGCACTGTTACGCTCCGTGCTCGAACTCCGAAGTCCGAACTCCGGACCTCCGTACTCCGTACTTCGCAACCCCGACTCCGTTCCTACTTCGCATTCTCTTCCGCGTTCCGTACCCCCGTACCTTCTCCGTACTCCGTTACCTCCGTACCCCGTACTCCGTTCGCACTACGCACTTCGCACTTACCTGACCCCATGACTTTTATGTCTCAGATAACCCTCATGGTACGTACCTACATGAGGCTGTTGCTTACTGAGCTATCAGCTAGAACTTATCTCTTGGCACGTATTTCCGTATTTCGTTCTCTTCCTTCCTATCCCGTACATCTCTTATTGTTCTTGCCGGGTTTCCAACTACGTATAAATACTGCGCTGGAATGTAGTAGCTACTCAGTTCGGAAATCTCGTTACTCTCATACTGTCTAGTCCGAGTCTGACACTCAACCCCGACCTCCGACCCAACTCCCTGCCCTCGGTTCGACCAACCCTCGTTCCTTTCCTATCTCTCCCTCCCGACTCTTCCGCCCTCAAGCCAGTACCCTGACTCCGACCAAGTCCGTACTCCGAGTCCGCAAATAGAGGACCCTTGAGTCGGAACCCGTGCGTTACTAATAGTTTCGCGGAAGTCCTCACTTGTGCTAGTCCGACCTCCGGTCGTACCCCGACCCCGAACCCCGCCCTAGTCCGACCACCGGAGTTGAACTCCGGACAGCACGGTCCTAACAGAGGTCTTGAATTGCTGCGCTCCATACTGCTGCACGGCAGCAGATTTCAATGGTGGCGACGAGTACAATGTGAACGTGTATTGTACAACACTGTTGCTACACGTCATCATGCACTTTAGGTTCAATATATCAATAGAATCAGAGCATCTGAAAGACCCAGATTTTGACTTACCTTGTTGGTAATGACCAACATCATTAGGGACTGGACGGAGCAACATGTCATCCTGGTTCTCTCAACACACCTCACCCTCCAATATTGGGTTGAGGAGGATCAGCAAGTGGTTGAGACAGTGGATGCAGCAGTCTAAACTGATCCACTGGAGGCAGACAAGACCAACATAATGTTAGAGGAGTTGTAATAATCTGTAGTAGCTGAAGCTTGGGGTTGAACATCCATGTATGTTTGTGGCTCAGATTGGTAGAACAATGCAGATCTCGGGAATGATGGCAATTATTGTTTTCATTTCTTTTGTCTGTCATGCTTCTCAGAAAGGTCTGTTGTTCTTGAGCCTCATTGTCTAACTCATTATTGCTCATATCTCTTTGTCCTCCTTGTATGTTCAACTGAAGATGCCCATTGTCTGTACAGATTCTATTGTCCTATTTTCTCTCATGGTATATATATATAAATAATGGTAGTTCAGAGAATAAAAAGAAGTTTTCCCATCTGAGCTTTAGCCTCTCATATGTGCAGAGAGAATTGAGCCCCATGTGAACCTGTCAATGTCACTGTTTAAGCCTTTGTCACTGTCATCAGACCTACACCGAGGTCTTTATAAGCTGTCTGAGGGCTATTCAGACCTTATTCAAGCACCCTTGTTTCTACAAACAAACTTGTGGAGTGTTCTTGACCTAACATCTGATCCAGTCACTTTATGATTGATGAGGAAAGAATTAATTGTTTTATGGGGTGAGCTTTCCGCCAAATCATGTAACGCGCATCTGACCCTGTGGGAATAAATTTTCAGACTCAGAAAGAGGAAAAAGTAAGTAATTTGCACAGCCACTCAGGCTACAGAACCTGGGGCTAGGGGCCACTTTCAATAGCACAGCTTAGGGTTGGCCCTTATCACAGTAAGAGTTGAGACACTTAGCTCTGACTTATATGACTGTTATCTGCAGTCTTATTGGCGGCCTAACCCTAAAGATGTGGCACAGCGTCTACTGTCACTAGTGTCTGTTTTGATGTTGCCTATCTGAAGAAGTTCTTGTATACTCAGTTGTATTTTGTGATTTATAAAGCAACTATTGATCTAATGTACAAATGTCATGGGCTTGTTGTGTCTATGGAATCTCTAGCTACCTGATAGTCATAGTAGCTTTACACTATACCCAGTAACAAAAAAGATCTGAGACAATCATTAGCCATCATGCTTCAAGGTAGATTACTCTATTACTAAGCATGTACATACAATGAAAGCACACATTGATAGTTAATACAACTATACTCTCCATAGTGTATGTATATTATAAGCCTTAGTACAAGTCTTGCTTGAATCCTTTTACATACTGCACTGTAAAAGAAGGGCAATTCCTGTAATGGTGCAGCATTTTGTGATGTATAGGAGTACTACCTACATAATATATCAATATGATGACCTTATTTGTTCCATACCACATATAGCTACCAGGGGGCTACAGTACATTGACTATAACTACAATAACAAGAAGATAGGGGGCAGCCTTTTATCATTAAGCCTCCACTATAAGTAATACTACTATGCCTATAGAGCACTCATAAATCTATATGGTATCACAAGAATAGCACCATTGGAATCTCCTGAATGAGAGCTACTGAATGGTATATAACATTATATCAGCCACCAGAACCAAACATGGCACAATAACTTGGCATGACAACGCTGGCCAGTGTCCTTGTGCCAAGTTATTGTGCCATATTTGGCTTGAGTGGCTGAAGAGGCTTGCAAGATCAAATCTGCTATATCTCAGCCATTTCTCCATATTAGAGCATAAAAGTGGGTTCATTGGAATGGTGCTGACAAGTACTATATGCTGTTGTAGTAGTACATGCATGAAATACTCTTGAATTGCCAGAAACAGGCAACATATGCTGGTTCATTGACATTGACGTGGTATTTTGCCAGTTGTTTAAAGACTGCTTATCTGTGCTACTGATGTTATATGTTCATCTGATCCCTTGGAACCAAATCTTTCCATTGATACCACTTTCAAGCCTGTAGCCCCAGTAACAAGAAAGATATTGCAGTTTTATTAGGTGCCAGGCTTGTATCAAAAGGATGTAGACATCACATTTGTAGGGGCTGTAATGGTCATAGAACTGAATATTGACCTCCATTTATTGCATCATTGTATTCTCCTTCATTAGGGCTTCTGAATGATATACAATACTCCCTAGATTGATAGGAAAACCAGGGGGAAAAGAATGTGCTACTGCTCAAAGCTTCACTCAGTGTCCGGGGTGGCTGTGCACAAACAAGGGCAAAGTCCGGGGCATGATTCCTTGAATCCAGGAATCATGCCCCGGACTTTGCTCTTGTTTGGTCATGTGACTACATCACTGTTTTGCCCATAGCTCTCTCAGCTTTCACTGGATTCTGATGTTTGTGACATCAAATAAAAGCTATGATTGAGGGCTATCTCCTGACACCAACACCATCTAGCATTGAGTAGCCCATGACGCAATACCATGCCAAATACTGTGGTGTGGCTGAGAGGTCATGTGACTTGCTGTCCCGGAGCCTCCGGAGGGTCCCTGGAGGTGCAGTGCTATGTGTGTTGGACAGTAATTGGCCTGTATCTTGCCCAATACTGAACCTATACACATGCACATAGGCTTGTTGGAAAGCTAGAAAACAGCTCTATCCTATGAAGAGACTAATGAAATGGATTTCATTGTGATATATGGCATGAAGATGCAACTAATGTTGCTCAAGATATACAATACAACTAATGTTGTAGTATAGTAGGACAAAGGCCCATACACTGTTCCACTGCAAATCATCCTTGTTAGGGATAATGTTGAAACTGTAGTACACTATAACAGTAGGGTAAACAGCACTGCTTCTGTGCTCACTATGATTATAACCACATTTTGTTTGATTCACATTAGCATACTATCTTGCACATGATTGAAGCAAAATGTAACAGACACTGTGCATAGACAGCAAGTATTGAGCAGCACAGCACTTGAAATATTCAAAGTTACAGACATATACCTTATAGGAACATGCTGTTGACTCTTTAGCTGGGTCAATAGGGAATAGTCTTGACCCAGGCTCTTCTGATTGTGACAGGGATTCAGAGAGTCCTAGTTCTGCTAACACATTCACTGGTGTGTATTTGTGTTGTGCTATCAGCGGACATCCAGATGTGTGTATTCCCTTAGGGGAGTGGCCATCTCTGGAACATGGATCTACAGTGTGCAAATCATCTCCCCTAATCTAACTCCCTACTCCCAGAAACATTTAGAGGGTATCCCTACTACAGATATCTTGAAATCTGTGTTCACCACCTTGAATCATTAGGCACTTGCCATAAGTAGAGCTGCCGATGTAATCAAGGATGCAACTGAAACTGTCTGGCACCTGCAAGAACAATATGAATGTCTCTGTTTAACTTTGAGTCAAAAATTAGATCTCTGATATATCAGCACCAAGCATGGTGAACGTGTATGCTTCAATCTATTGGCTATTGCTTTGTAGTGAAATGCAAGGAACAAATCACTCATGAATCTACAAAACTATATACAGGATACCTCATCAATTGTATCTGCCAGGCCTGGCCCTCTTCCCACAAGTTGTTTTATGGGGCGAGCTTTCCACCAAATCATGTAACGCGCATCCGACCCCGTGGGAATAATTTTTCAGACTCAGAAAGGTAAAAGTAAGTATTTTGCACAGCCACTTACACTACAGATTCTGGGGTTAGGGGCCACTTTTAATAGCACAGCTTAGGGTTGGCTCTTATCACAGTAAGAGTTGAAACACTTATCTTCAACTTATACCATTGTTATCTGCAGTCTTACTGACAGCCTAACCCTAAAGCTGTGGCACAACGTCTACTGCCACTAGCATCTATTCTGATGTGGCCTACCTGCAGATATTCTGTGACTTATAGGGCTACTATCAATCTAATGTATGAATATTATGAGTTTGGTGTGTCTATGGAATCTCTAGCTACCTGATAGTTATAGCAGCTTTACATTATACCCAGTAACAAAAAAGGTATTAGGCAATCATTGGCCATCATGCTTTGAGGTGGATTACTCTATTACTTCATCACTAGTAATTTTAAGCATGTATATACAATGAAAATACACATTGATGCTTGATACAACTATACCCTCCATAATGTATGTATATATCAAGCCTTAGTACAACAAGTTTTGCTTGAATCTATCCACATACTGCACTGTAAAAGAATGGCAATTCCTGTAGTGGTGCAGTATTTTGTGATTTATAGGACTACTACCTATATGATATATCAATATGATGACTTTATTTGTTTTGGCCAGCGATGTTATGCCAAGTTATTGTGTCATATTTGGCTTGAGTGGCTGAAGAGGCTTGCAGGATCAAATCTGCTATATCTCAGCCATTTCTCCATATTAGAGCATAAAAGTGGGTTCATTGGAAAGGTACTGACAAGGACTATATGCTGATGTAGTAGTACATGCATAGAATACTTTTGATTGTTCAGAAACAGGCGATGTATGCTAATTGATTGAAATTGAAGTGGGATTTTGCCAGTTGTTCAAAGACTGCTTATCTGTGCTACTGATGTGATGTGTTCATTTGATTCATGAGAACTAAAGCTTTCTATTGATACCACATTGAAGCTAGTAGCAGCAGTAACAAAAAAGATATGACAGTTTTATTAGGTACCAGGCCTGTATCAAAAGGATGTACACAACACAGTTGTAGGGGCTGTAATGGACAAAGAGCTGAATATTGACCTCCATTGATCGCACCATTGTATTCTCCTTGATCAGGGCTTTTTATACACCCCCAGTTGATAAGAAAACAAGTGAGATAGCAATGTGCTACCACTCTTAGCTTCACTCAGTGCCCGTGGTGGCTGTGCACAAACAAGGGCAAAGTCCGGGGCATGATTCCATGAATCCAGGAATCATGCCCCGGACTTTGCTCTTGTTTGATCATGTGACTATACTATTGTTTTGCCCATAGCTCTCTCAGATCTTGCTGTATTCTGATGTATGTGATATCAAATGAAAGCTATCAGTGAGGGCTATCTCCTGACACCAACACCATCTAGCTAATGTAGCCCATGAGGCAATACCATGCCAAATACTGTGGTGTGGCTGACAAATCATGTGACTGGCTGTTCCGGAGCCTGCGGAGGGCCCCCGGAGGTGCTGTGCCACTGCACAGCAGTGTGTTGGGCAGCACTTGGCCTGTATCTCTGCCAATGCTTAACCTATATGCATGTATGTAGGTTTGTTGGACAGCTAGAAAACAGCTCTATCCTACAGAGGTACTAATAGAATGGGTTTCATTGTCAAATATGGCCTGAAGCTGCAACTAATGTTGCTTAAGGTCTACAATACAAGCAATGTTGTAGTACAGTATTACAAAGGCTCATAAACTATTCTCCTTGTTATGAACAATGCTGAAACTATAGTACAGTATGACAGTAGGGTAAGCAGCACTGCTTTATGCTTACTATGATTATAACCATACTTTTTGATCTGCAGCAGCATACTACCATGCACATGATTCAAGTAAAATGTAATAGACACTGTGCATGTTGTACTAGTCAAAGATGGCTTCCACTACAGCTATATCATAGAGTGTTGTCTGCCATCAATCTGCATAGGATGATAGGAAGGTCATGATAATGTTGGTGGGGATTCAACATGTGACACGGGCTTTGTGATGATATAATGAAGTGTATGTGGATGAATACTTGTCCAACCTTGAGAACAGAAGCACACCTTTTGTGTTATTCCTGTGAGCATGGACAGTGAGCATGCTGCAATCTGTTAACTACCACTTTGTATGAGCAAGACAGCACTCCCAATCTTCAAATTTTTATAAATGCCTCATTAATCGTATCTGCCAAGTATGGCCCTCTCCCCCCAAGTAGTATATGTTACGAATGTACGATAGGTATTGCAATGTTTCAACAGACTAGTAACATTTTCTAGTATTTACTCTGTACAATACAAGTATGGCAGACTCTGAGACTCTAGCTACGATTGTATATGGCGGATTCCATGGAACAGTCTCGTATTATCAAGGACTTTCTAGCGTTTACCATTTGACTTACCATTTGTGGGCGCACAGTCCGCAGGCGCGCAGCCGCAGTGCACAGTGGCACAGCCACAGTGCTACTAGCTTCGAATAGCACTGACTACTACGTACCAGAAAGTCCCTGTTTATGCTTGAACATTCCTCCATAGGCTCTCGTACATGTATATATGAGGTGACGCCACAGAGCGACCCTCAGCTTTCAGTCTCTTCGCGAAATACGACGTTGGTTGCTCGTTAACTCACTTTCAACTACAAATACTACTATGCGCTTATCTTCGACAAGCTAGGGCTAGTAGCTGAATAGATACAAGCTCTCCATTCATTGACGTCTTAAGGCTTGATAGTTTAAGAGTCATGCTTGAAAGTGTAACATCAGATACTTTCAATTGAGTACCTTGTTTGCAATCCCATGCGACAGGTGCCAGCCGTCTATTGAGACGACTGAGCCGACAATTTGGACCTTTGGGGCAGCCAGTACTAGCTTTGACCCTGATGCCGTAAGTCCTGCCAGCTCGAACCGACACAGAACTTGATCGAGTGTTGTCGCATACTCATATACAAACCTACGGATGTTAGGATTCTCATTTGAACCTTCGCGTACGCGCCGTCCATGTCCCCCGACGGATATACCATTAAATGAACTACTCCGCTCCAGCTGTATTGGATGGACGCTGCATACCATGACAGCCACAGTTGCCCTAGTATGCCATTGTACTGCGGTCTGTCAGATTGACTCACGAAGAAATGGTGGTCGAAATTCTTGCTGCCAACCTGTACAGGCGCGTCCCCTGCAACATCCTACCAACGGGACGTTCTCGCCTCCCAAGCCTTTCAGCGTCCATCGCGACCCGTCTCTGTCGACAGTAAAGTTTGCCTTCTCCCACACTCGGTGGGAGAAGTTCAGTTCCAAGCCGGAATCAACTACAAGCATTACCTTCTGATTCCCAAACACTGCTTGGACCATTCCAGATGCCATGGCATAGAGTCGGGTGCCCCCCAAGACGACCGCATCAGCATACTGGATGACCAGCTCGTCCAGGTCCTCACTCGTAGAAAACGTGACACTCACCGCCCCCGGTGCGTCCGTAGGCAATTCTTCGATATGGCCAGAAGTCTCGGTTTGCACCATCTAAGCCTGTCGGTTGTCAAATTCTCAACGCGTGCGTGTGAGTGCCTGCAAACGTTTCTGGAGGTGCGGCGAGACTGCCAAAACCTCTCGAAGTGTCAGCGTTACCTTGGACTGACGCTCTCTTGGAGATCCGAAGTGAACCGGAAGGGTGTTGCTTCTGTACCTGTCTTGAAGTGCCCTCCCGGTGAGGTTTTGCCTCTCACAATGTCCTCGACATCCTTGACTTCTTCAATATGTACCTGTGTTGGCTTCTTCTGTGCCGCTTTTCAGCCATCTTCCGTGTTCGCTACATGCGGTGGCAGCACCGCGGCGTGAGGCTGTTTGCCCGCAATTTTGTCTGGCACCGTCGAGTTGATGGCCTTTGAGGACTCGTTCTCCTTTGTCCCTTTCTGCTCGCGCGATTTAGCTCTAGTCGTGGCTGGGAACGAGAACACATTCTGGCTGGGAACTACTTCACCCGAGTCTTCGTACGAGAAAATGGGCACATCATCCCTGCACAAACCAAGGCTCATGCAACTTGCTTGTTGGTGCGGTGGTGGATCTCTGGTCCATGCCCGTTGTGCGAGCTCATTACGCAAGTATGCCGCCAGGCCTCCTTGCCCCAGGCCCGTGAACTGCGGTAGGAGTTTACCATCCGCCCAAACTAGCTTACCGTCCGTCGGGCTGTAAGTTAGCACTTTGTCACGGACTAACCTTTCCGTCTCGGGACACACCTTGAATCCAAAGCGGTGGTCTAGGTCGACTCCCTCGGTCTTACCGCACATAAAGCATTTCTTGTTCTCCTGAGTACCGAGCGCGTTCGTGTACACATTGCTCGGAACGGTTGCTGGCTGCTGCGAAGGAAAGAAGGGAACTTGTGAGCTGCTGGATGGTTGAAGGGACGGAGAACCAAAACGTTGAGCTTGAACTCCCTTCTCCATAAGAGTGGCCAGTCCCTGCAACCTATCGGTAAGCTGTTGGATCTTGTCGTCGACGTCACTAGATTTCTTAGCCTTCCCCTTCTTCTTACTCTTCTTATACTTCTTTGTCGCCCTCTTCTTCTTACTCTTACCTTTCTTCTTCTTCTTGTCAGTACTGCTGTCGCTTTCACTTTCGCTGTCCCGAGGATCCCGAGTCCGTGCTAGAATTCGAACCACTGTCAGAATCAGTATCTGTATCGACTGACCTCCTGGATTTCCGTGTGATACGGTTAATGTCATTGGTGTCGAAGTAGTCGTGGGCAGCCTTCCATGCTTCATCCATCGAAGGAGGATCAGTGCGCGAGAGTTTCTTGTTCTGTTTCTTCCGTTCTTCCTGGAGCGTCGGTGTGATCGCCAATTGCAGTCCTCCGGCATACCCTGGAAGAATAAGAGATCATGTTCTACCTGCAAGATCTCCTTCTTGATGAGACCCCCCNGCTCGCTTGGCGAACTCGTTGTCCAGGGTTTCTAGTGAGCGTACCGAGGACTTCTTCTGTTCCTCAACAACAAAGTGTCTTAACTTCTCGACCGTTGGCTTATACTTCTTCGTCTGGGATTCGTACAGCGTCACGAGCCGCTTCTTAGCTGCTTCCCAGTTAGTTCCCGAGAAGACATGCTCGTCGACCAACACTGCGTTTACGTCGCACGAGCAGTATCTCGGAAGACGACTGGGAAGGTCAGTCTCGTCGATCCCACACGCACGGGCCAGTAGCTCTAGTGATTCCACAAAGTCGTGGACGTTGTCCCGCTTGAAATTGGGAGCTTTCTTATCCTTCGGGTCCGGCATTGCTTGAACTGGCAGAACTCGAATCATAGAATGAGACCGGTCGAGCTTTACGTCCTCCAACCCCTGCATATCTAACCCGAGTGACATGGTCGCAGAAATATTCTCTCAGGTCAATTCCGAACGTAGCGTAGGTGTCTGCTGTCCGTTCTCGGGCAATGGCGGACGTTCTAGAGTCACTTCGATCCTTGGCAAGTCAATTACTGTCGAACACGTTGAGGACAGCGACGAGACTGTTTCCGAAGGTGTACCGGGCAAAGATGACGACGCAGACGAGGAAACGGAGGCTAACGAAAGGGGAGATAAGACTGTTGAAGTGGACTCAGCTGGTACAACGGTTGGTGAAGGCGGCCCGTTCGTGAACCCTTCTTTGTCACTACTCGGGTCTACCCCAACGGCGGTACTGAGCTTGCTGGGTGATCTCTCGACGACCGACATTTTGTAGTGGTTGAACGACTGGGATCTATCAAAGACCTTTCAGCTAGGAGACGCGAGTACTTTGCTGCATATACGAACTAGCCCTGGACTTTCACTGGACGGACGTACCTCAGCTTTCGCAAGAAAGCTGTTTCCCCCTGCGGTGGTCACCACTTGTGGTAGTGTGAGGTAGAGGCGGCGTCGAAAGAGGAGAGATGCGGTTCTTGAGGGAAGGGCGTCGAATTTGAGAGCGAGGATGTAAAGCTTTAGCGAGGTCATCGAAATAAACAGATTAGAGAGCAACAAGTGATTGAAGAAGCGAGAGTGCGCGAGCGTAACGGTGACCTTTTTTGCGGGGAGAAAAGTGAGCATTACGAGGCGGCTTGTCGCCTTATGTACATGGCCACGAGCACAGAACCCCTCCAGTCGTTCTCTTGACCGAGGCTCTCTTGCGTGAAAGTCTGGAACATACAAATTATGACATAGGCTAACGTACAAATGACCGTCCGAGACCAAATCTTCCGCCACTTCTGGCTCCAAGGGGGTTCCATTGACTTTGAGAATACCAATCTGTTGCAACCGTTTTCGACGAGCCACTTATTTACGTCTGCATGTTGCCGCCCTCAACAGTGAGTGGTCTCGTTGGGCGCATTGTCGTTCGGTGTCCTCTCTCCCGTTGTTGGCCTCCCCTTCAAAGTGTCCGCTGCTGGAAGTGTAAAGTTGTAGAATTTGGGGAGATTGGATGGCAAAGTGGACTTGAAGATTACAGTACGGACACGAGTGCAGAGACGAGGAATTGAAAGGAGCGAGGTCCCAGATCATGAGAGGTGGAGCACTGAGACAGATGAGACAGATGAAAACGATGAGAACCCAGAACCCAGACATATGTGACGGTCATAAGCGACATGGAGAGAAGAGAGACGCTGTGGGTTCTTTATCGAAAGCGCTGCCGAATCGTCGATTGACGCGCGGTCATGTGATCGCGCATTCTGTCGCGTCTTGTCGTGGACTCGCTCTAAACTCCTCTTTGTCCTACTCCGTTAGTCCGGACACTCGTCCACACCATCAAGAGATATGGCGGGTAAAATTGAATATCTATGATTTGAAGTTGTACCATTAGTTCACTGGTAGCTCTATAAATGCAAAGTTTCAACACAGACCTTGTTCCACGGACAAAGTAGTCATGCCGTCGAGCACGATCACCAACAGGGGACCAACCATGCGTCCGTCTTGTTATGAACCGGTTGCATGCAGATTCATCCAGGAAGACGAGTGTCTCCGCAGGGTATTGCTCACGAATCTTAGCCATGTAAGCAAACCGTACATCCTCATTCCGCTCAAGAGCTGGGCGTGCAATATATGATCAATGTCATGTAAGAAATCCCTACTCTTGATGAACTTCACCATATGTGCCTGTTTGTATGAATAGCCACGTTGACGGAGGCACCGTGAGACTGTTGACCGGTTCACCTCCACCCCATATGCAGCCACAAGTTGCTGCCGTAGCTTGTCGAGTAACATGTGATACTGCATAGCATCCACTCAATCCTAAGTTATCCAGGTATATTTGCCACAAAAGTACATACAGAGTCGCTGAGCCTCAGACTTTGATATCATCTCCAAGCTCAACAATGCATTGGTTCTCATGGCACCAATTTGTGAGTACATTGCTCTAAGCCAGAACTGCACTTGTGGACTGCTGCCCGATCCCATATCGCCTCTATGCTCTCCAGGGCCAACGCCTTTCCAAACTGATGCCAGCACCAAGGCAAATGCGAAGGCCGCGTAACCAACACTCAGGCAAGGGAAGGCTCAAGGAACTGCTTCGGAGGCCACAATGGACACCTGTCTGCTGTGAGTGCTGGCTGCACTTCCGCCCTCTATCCACTTTGGACTGCGCATCTTGCCTCTCCTGGTGAGCAGCTGCTACCTGGAACACCAACACAAGCGCTTCTGTGCCACTGGTTCCGCTCCTACTGGATGCATGATGTCATCCTCGCCAACTCGCACATTGTCTACTCTGCTGGATTGAAGTCTGTGGTCTCTTAGCCTGCAGAGAGGGGAGGGGGTTCTACTGCCTCCAGTTGTTGTCCTGCATGTCCCTGAACTTCGTAGCAATCGACTCTCTGTTCCACCTCATGCACGGCAATGGCTACATCATTCACATGCCATGTGCTGTTCTACCATAGAGGGAGCTGCACTTTGAGGATTTGGTCAGTTAGCACAGTGTGGGCTACCGGCTTGGTCATACGGTGTGATCAAGATGGGGCTTGTTTCTGGCCTATTGCTGTGCTCAACCCATCTGTGAGCCATGCCTAACTGGGAAGCTCAGTTAACATGCTATCTGTCCTGTCAATGGTATCACTATATAGCCTGGCACTCCCTTGTTGCTTGTCATACCGCCTTAGATACCTCTCTAGAATTGCCTCTGGTGTGCTTGTTGACTCCCCATCTAACGTGACTGGTCATAGCTGATGTGGGAAGAGTCCGTCTGGTTGGAGAACGTGGCCATCCAGGCCATATGACACCCCAGGGCAGTGGGGTAACAACCTGGCATAGTAAACTTCCATTGCTACACGACAGGTGGTTCTACTTTGGTAATCAAAGGCCATCCACTGGCAGTGGCAGAGCCTCAGCCATTCAGACGTGGTATGCCCAGCTAATAAGCCTGGATAATGGGCCACAGTTCAAAAAGGAGTGGTTGAGGTTCATCTTCAAACCTACGGCATCCCACAAATCAAGATATCTCTCCTTACAATAAACACAGCACAGGCATAGTGGAACAAGGTCATTTCACAATACGGGGCATTCTAAAGAGTTGTCAAGGAAAAGTAAAGGATTGGCCAAAGAAGGTCAGATTGGCTTTTTGTGCGGACAAAGTTACCACACGGCGGTCAACAGGATTCAGCCCATTTTACCTTCTATACGGGACACATCCGATCTTGCCATTTGATCTCGCAGAAGCAACATTCATGATAAGTAGCTACCGAGCCGGACTGAGTACAGCGGAACTACTAGCATTGAGAATACGCCAATTAGAGAAACATCCAAAGGATATTCAAAGAGCTAGTGATGCGATCAGACGATTCAGACTTACTTCCAAGGCTCAATTCGAGAAGTGCTTCATTCGCAGATCACGTCACGCCCCATTGAGTCCAGGATCACTTGTCCTTATACGGAATTCAGCCCGTGATGCAGGATTGACCAGCAAATACACTCCGCGATATGCCGGACCCTACGTCATTGATCGGATCACTAAAGGAGAATCATATGTACTGCGCGAACTTGATGGAACATTCCTTAGGCAAGGATTTGCAGCATTTAGACTTTTACCATACAAGCTGCGACTTCTCCGAGATCTGGATCAGATGAATGACAATCTTGATGGATTGTTGGGGGATGAAGGACCAGAGGAATCAGAAAGTTCCATAGACGGCCGCAGTGACGACAATTAGCACTCGAGAACAGAGAGATTGACACAACTTCAATGCTTCCCTCCCTCTCTGCTCCCTGCACTCTCTCAGCTGATCAGACAGAACTTGCGTCCTTCTTGCTCAACATGTACGCCTTCACCTTCACTGAGACAATTACCCTCTTCTACTTGGTTGCACACAGTCCCGACTCCGACCAGACCACGCACATCCACAGGCGCGAATTAAGGGAGGATGAGTTGAAAGCTGTAGGGATGGGTCGCGATGCCGAAGTCCGTCACCTGTTCACTTTATCATGCTACACCCTCCTCCCTGATCGATCCCATTCCATCGTCCCCAACACGGTCAGGTACTATCGCAGTACGACCTGTGACGATGTGAATATCCCCGGCCTCATCGTACTCTTTGAACCCGTCGATGTCGTCATGAACGACGACCATGGCCCGATGTTCCTCATTCCGGGGTGGAACATCCCCGTCAACTTCCTCATCGCCGACGACCACCCTTACCCCCTGTTCGCTACGGACTACCTCATTCCGGTACGACAAGTCGCAGTACCCCTTTTTATGAGGATCGCACGTTCTCTGCCCTTTGCGGGCATGAGATGCTACTTCATTACTATGTACCAGTGAGTTTTGTTTCTCTGCAATGAGGACGCTGATGCTAAGCATGGGGTGGATGACCGACATCATTAGGGACCAGACGGAGCAACCCCTCATCCCCATTTTGAATATTGGGTTGAGGAAGATCAACATGCAGTCGAGACTGCAGGTGCACAGGTCCAAACCCAATTGTTTGTGCAAATGGTAGTTTCAGAGAATGAAGTGAGCTTTTCCCACCTCCACTTTAGCCTCTCATATGTGCAGAGGTAGTGAAGTCCCATGTGAAACTTGTCAATGTCACCATTCAAGCCCTCATCACTGTCAGCAGTCCTTCTTGCACACCAGGACTTGCACCAGGCAGCCAAACATGCGGAAGTACGACATCTCCGGTTTGCGGCCATTTCCCTTCCAAGCAGTGTTGTGAATGGTCCCACACAGTGCAGACATGGGCATTTGTTTGCGGGTGTGGACAAAGGTCAGAATGCGTGTCCCAAGAATGACAGGGGCAGCTCTGACTGGGCTAGGTCAGTGTGCTGGTGCTGGATGCTGTGGTGGGCACATAATTTGTTGTACTCCTTCCCAATGTATTTGCCACCCTTGTCACCACGCACCGCCTTAAATCTGAGGCCTATTGGCAAGTTTAGGGACATGCAAGACAACAAGTACAACCCCTCCCCAGAGCAGTGGGGCAATTACGGGTGTTTATTGCGCGAGGGTACAGGACAATGAGAGCGTAGTGTAAATACTAAAGTCAGATTTAGAGGAATGTATCGGTAGTCGGAATGTGCAAGCCAAGAATTTGTGGTCTGGAGTTGGAGACAGATTGGGAAGAGGACATAAGTTCAGGTAAGCGCACAGTCAGATTGCTATCTATAATAGGCCATGGCGCTCGTGTAGCAGCTCAGGCAATTCTCTCTGTTTGCACTTGCAGGGTGTACTGTAGCATGGTATCACCACCCGCATTGATTGCCAACACATTGTATTGTCCACCTCCAGGCTGAAGAATGGGTTCTGGGGTGGTGCCATCCACTGCCTGCTCTCAGTCAAGTCTTTAAAGGTGATTACAACCCCATCAAGACTGCAGTGTTCCTTCCCGGCGTGTCCCATTGATGACAGTCTACCATAGGTGGCACTCGTAATATGAGTGCAAGAGCTATACAACAGCAAGGGCTTCATCAACACAGTCCCTACACTCCAGGATCCTTCTGCTACACTGGTCATCCGCTCTGTAGATACCCCTCACAGGACCTCAGCCTCCTACTTCCTAGCTCAACGCAATTTGCGCCCGCCCTCCTTCATCCAGTTAAACAGCCAGTTCCGCCACACTGGTGCCATGTAGGGTGTCACTGTTGTATGTTCCACACTGTAGGAGTGCAGGAACACCTGGATGGCCTCGGAGCCTTGAGAGGTAGCTGCTTTGGTGTTCCTCAGCACAGTGCACAGTACAAGGCTCTGTCGTGTCCTTTGGCGTGTTGGCAAATATTGTGTGCTCTCTGACTGCGGGCATGAGCGTTAGGGGACCATTGCATGGATGGCTAGAGGGAGTTGTATTGACACTGCTGAGGGTGCATTGATGTCAATGAGTTAGCGATTGCTCTGAGAGCCCTTAGTATGTGTGCATGAGCGATAGCAAAAGGCTGACAGATGATGGACATGATGCAGCGGACATATGTGAATAGACGATGGCGGTGGAGTGCAGACACATAACAAGCCACAACAGAAATGACACTAGATATGGGTTGCCAGGCATGGCACCAGAATTAACAACATTGAACAAGAGCAGCACAGAAAAAAGCGGAGGGCATTGCACATACTACCTTATGCCTGACACAGTTTTAGGTTATATCAGGTTGGGTGCCGGCAGCTACAATTGATGAAGTTAAACTATGTGAAGCTCCGTAGTTTCCTGAGTGAGCCAATAGATTCAAGTATACATGTTATCCTGCTCAGTGCCTTCCTAATCAAAATTGAACAGAGGCACTCAGAAAAACTGGTGACTAGGAACTGTACTACAGTGTCACTCCTTATTAGGGACAATGTTGAAACTATAATACAGTATGATAGTAGGGTCATAAACACTGGTTTGATGCTTACTACCAGCATACTGCCATGCACATGATTTAAGCGAAATGTAACAAACACTGTGCATGTTGTACTAGTCAAAATGGCTTCCTCTATAGCTGCATAATAGAGTGTTGTCTGCCATCATTGAGAATGTTGGTGGGGATTCAACATGTTACACAGGCTTTGTGATGGTATAATGAAGTGTATGTGGATGAATACTTGTATAATCCTGAGAACAGAAGTACATCTTGTGTAATAGCCTTCAGCATAGACAGCAAGTATTGAGCAACACAGCACTCCAAATATTCAAAGTTTTAGACATACACCTTACAATGGTATCTGCTAAGTATGGCCCTCTCCCCCTAAGTTGAGTGTCAAGAAGGAGCTCTTGGCTGTGAAGTCTATTGATGAATTGGAAAGGGAGTAAAAGCTGAGACTTTAAATAAATATCCTACTATTATTAAGACTAGTCCTAAGATTAAACCTTGTAGATTTGGAGTATTTTATTTACAGAGATTAAATTATATATACCTTCTAAATTAGTTAATCCTGAATATGTATATAAGATACTACTTCCTAATAAAATTATACAGGAAGATAAACTCCCTAATAAGAAATATTTTAAACCAGCGGAAGTAGGTGAATTTAAATAGTATATAAAGCATTTAAAAATATACCTACCCTCTTACCTTGAAAGGATCATGGAACAAGGTAACAATTTAATCTAAAACAGCCCCTAATAAAGATAATATACTTGGTAATAATTTAACTAATCTATCCATTGAGAATTCCGCTTCCACCATAGTAATATGGTTAGAATGAATAAATATGGCATTACCAAAGAAATCAGTACCAATACCAAAAAAATAAATCAGAGAAAACATATCCACCATCAACAACCTTATATTTTATAATTGGAAATATGTTTGGTGATGGTTCTATTTCTCTAAGTAAAAATTTAAAAGGTGAAGGTAAATATTCTATGACTATGGATGTTTATTCCTTAAATTATATCAATACGATCCACAAATTGAAATGTTAGAAAGCTCGAACCTATCCTCAAGCCTAGCACCTCAAATAGGTAATATAACATGCTCTTGACTCTTTAGCTGGGTCAATGGAGGATGATCTTGGCTCAGGCTCTCCTGATTGTGACATGGATTCAGAGAGTTCCAGTCCTGCTAACACATTCACTGGTGTGTATTTGTGTTGTGCTATGGCTTTAACCTGTTAGCCCATTCAGTGTGGTAGAGAGGCAATGTAAGACCTCACAACATCCTGCTAAACCTCCCGCCATAATGAAAGGGGCCCAAAGAGCCCCATCCTTCATACAATACCAACATGAGAATGTTCAGGTTCCCGCAGTTCTCTCAAAGCGTAGAAGGACATTGATGTGCTCATCAGATTATATAGGTCTTGCACTGATAACAAAGCATTGTCTTGCATGGTCGTCAGTGCCGCAGGGTCAGGTCTCAGCATGTAGGAGACAATAGGCTCTGCAAAATCCCCGGGAAGGTGCTGTGGCAATTGTGCGTGCCAGGTGTTGTTGCGTGCACCTGCAGGGAATGGATGGAGCCCTTGCCGCCTTTAGCTGGATTAAACTTGCCGCTCTGGGGGATTTCGTTAGCCAAGCACATACCATGTTAGTGGCATGAGTGATCGTGGCAAGGCACTTTGAAGATCTCAGAGCAGGGGCAACTGGGAGCTAACAGGGTGCGTCACGTAAGATTGCAGACGTCAAATACAAAGCGAGGTGCATGGCAGCTTGGGTCAGAGCTGTGCTCAGCAGATCACACAGAAAAACCGCACATTACTGCAGCTACCTACCAACATTTGGGCCTATCTCAATGCCTAACCTCCATGCAACTTAGCCATCACAGTTGCCGACCCCCAAATTGTGCAATGCTAGGATAGCCTGCATGTTTGACAACACACATCTCGCGCACCTGCCGCACTGCTGAGCCCTCCTGTACATTGTTGAGTGCAGTGACCCCAGTGAGAGTGCAATTATTGTGCAGCCCTTGAGCATCTGGTGTCTGACCAGTTTGAAGATGTAGTTCAACATCAGGCTGGCTGTTGGGACAATGTCTCCTTGCCTGTACCAGGAGTAGTGGGAAAGGTTAGGAACCTCTATGGAACAGTATTGTACTATCTAGGACTTTCTAGTGTTTGCCATTTGACTTACCATTTGTGACAGTCCACAGGCGCGCAGCTGCAGTGCACAGTGCACCACAGCACAGCCACAGTGGTAGTAGAATTGACTGGTGCTGAATACAACTTATCAGTTCCTAGGTCCAATGAGCACACAATGAGGATATACATGGGAACAGAATGTATTCCAAGTCTTGAGGCAAACTTGAAGTGGGGACAGGTAGTAGTAGTACATGACAACATAGAGAAGAGACAGGGATTACTACATAGCCATACTTGGAGGCTCGCATCACAACACATTACGCAGCCTACCAGGCATGCAACTTGCATGAGATTGATGCTCGCCCGGATCCTGCGACACCGGGAGGGTTGGTTGACGACTCAGGGTCTGTCCAGATACAAGGGTAGGCCTTGTACAGCGTGGTCAGTGCGAGGTAGACAAGATACAGTGATCAAGACAGGACCTCGGAAGAGGCCCTTTTGGATGTCTCTGCCACCCATGCCAGCAGGGACCATAGAGTCATCATATAAGAAGGCAGGGAAGCCGCTGTGATTCATCTTGATATAGCCATTGTATAGGCCTTGCAGGGATCTGTGAACAGCATTGTCAGTGAATGTCAGGGAGAGTCCTTGCTGTGCATACCCTTCAACATCCTCATCAAATTGGCTTCGCGCTGATAGCCAGATGAGCAGGCGAGCGGACCAAGGGCCATTCCACCCCCAGTTGGCCCGCTGGCAGTCAAACTTTCCATCTGCTGGGCTGTGCGGAGTGAAAGTGATCAAATCGCCGCTGGGCAACTTGACTGTGATGTTGGAGATCCACTGATCTCTTTGAGCATCCTGATGTCAGCAGTGCGGCCTTGTCGAGTGTGATAGTTGTGCTAAGGCATGTGCATGAGCTAATGATATCATGGACAATTGTAGAGCTTACAGATTGGCTTAGTGTTACGCTCCGTGCTCGAACTCCGAAGTCCGAACTCCGGACCTCCGTACTCCGTACTTCGCAACCCCGACTCCGTTCCTACTTCGCATCTTCTTCCGCGTTCCGTACCCCCGCACTTCTCCGTACTCCGTTACCTCCGTACCCCGTACTCCGTTCGCACTACGCACTTCGCACTTACCTGACCCCATGACCTTTATGTCTCAGATAACCCTCATGGTACGNNNNTACCTACATGAGGCTGKTTGCTTACTGAGCTATCAGYTAGAACTTATCTCTTGGCACGTACTTCYGTATTTCGTTCTCTTCTTTCCTATCCCGTACATCTCTTATTGTTCTTGCCGGGTTTCCAACTACGTATAAATACTGCGCTGGAATGTAGTAGCTACTCAGTTCGGAAATCTTGTTACTCTCATACCTGTCTAGTCCGAGTCCGACACTCAACCCCGACCTCTGACCCAACTCCCTGCCCTCAGTTCGACCAACCTTCGTTCCCTTCCTATCTCCTCCCCCCCCGACTCTTCCGCCCTCAAGCCCGTACCCTGACTCCGACCCAAGTCCGTACTCCGAGTCCGCAAATAGAGGACCCTTGAGTCGGAACCCRTGCGTTACTAATAGTTTCGCGAAAGTCCTCGCTTGTGCTAGTCCGACCTCCGGTCGTACCCCGACTCCGAACCCCGTCCTAGTCCGACCACCGGAGTTGAACTCCGGACAGCACGGTCCTAACACTATGTCAATTCCAACGGCGACATCTTCGTGGTCCCCAATAACCCTTTCGGCATCTCCGTCACTCGGATTATGGTCGCATACCATCTGCGATGGCCGGAAGCTTCTGTCAGGACCACCATGGCAGCCTCTCTCCTTATTGACGATGTCATCGCTCGTCGAGGAAATTTCCCTGCCTTCAAGATTGAGGCCGAACGCACCCCGACGACTTATCGCCAGGCTATAGGCATGTCGGCGGCAGAGTCGGCACAGTGGGATTGCATTCGAGCGGTAGGTAATGAGTCTGACCTCGTCAATATCTCTTTGGACGTTTTCCGTCCTGAGGTCGTCGAGCACAACCAGAACATTATCGTACATGCCTAAGGTCGAGGACGACCTTCAGTGGAGGGGGAGCTGATGTTACGAATGTACGATAGGCGTCTTACGAACTGTACGATTTGGTATGGTCTTTACTTCCGTCTCTGTACGATACAAGTATGGCGGGCTCTGGGACTCTAGCTACGATTCTTACAAGCAGGAATGGTCTCGTATTATCTAGGACACTCTAGGACTTTCTGTGCACAGTAACTTCTGCACAGTGCACAGTCGCTTCTGCGCAGTGCACAAGCGCTTCTGCACAGTACACAGCGGCACTGCCACAGTGTTACTAGGTTCAACTAGCGCTGACTACTACGTACCAGAAAGTCCGTGTATACGCTAGAACATTCCGTCTACAGGCCTGCATACATGGATATAAGAGGCGACGCCATAGAGCGACCCTCAGCTTTCAGTCTCTTCGCGAAATACGACTTTGGTTACTCGTTAACTCGCTTTCAACTGCAAATACTACTACGCGCTTATCTTCGACAAGCTAGGGCTAGTAGCTGGATATATACAAGCTCTATATCCATTGACGTCTTAAGGCTTGATAGTTTAAGAGTCACGCTCGAAAGCGTAACACCTAGGACCGTATGAGATCGTGCGACGGACCCAGAATGGTTCCTATGTGATCAAGGAGCTCAATGGTGATGTCTCGCGGGAGAGTGTGGCAGCATTCCGGTTGCTCGCATATCAACCGTCAGACAGAAACCTGGAGAGCCTGATCAGTGACCCGATTGATGCAGTAGATAATGACAAAACACAGCCAGAGGAGGATGTTTTGGGAAGTGATGAGGAGGAAGGAGAGGATCTCCATGAGATTGTAGGAGAAGATTCTTCCGAGGAGGAATCTGAGGACGAGATGGACATGTTGCCTGTAAGTCAGCGAACCCGAAGTCGGATGCAAGGATGAAGTTTGGTGGATAGACGACCGGGGACGGCCGTAGGACTGCGGGGCGGATGTCATGCACCAATTTGGATTGGTACCTGGACATGGCAGGGAAGCAGACGCAGGTCAGTGGGAAGATATTACCTAAAAGTCACGTGCGGACCTTGAGTAAGCGGATGACTGAGCGACAACGTGATCAAATGTAGGCGCTCGGTTTGACAGCTTCTCATCATCACCCATCATGGTCGGCGTGTCATTTGATCTTCCTGCGGCCGTGCAACACGCGATTCCCCAAAGTGTGCAGGCCGACCAAATACCCCGCTGCCCCGTAGTGTCATACGGACTGGACTACCACGTTCTCTTTCGGCCGGACGGACTCTTTCCGCATCGACTACGACCAGTCGCGTTAGGCGAGGAAGTCGGCGAGCAGGAAGTGTGGGTCAACGTCGAGCCTACCAGCAAGGAGGTGCGCCCACGATGGTTTGTTCCCCGAGTGGGAAACTACTGCCGATTGGTTCTCCCCGACCAACGACGTTTCACGGGGCGGATCAGTCGCGTGGTGGAATACCAACAGACGCGCGTCATCTTGTGGGTAGAACACCCGCACTCCCCTGCGAGCATCACGCTGGCAGTACCCTACCCATTCTTCGAAGGCACGCGGTGGTGGTACATTCGGTTGAGGAGCTGGTTTGGATGTCTGCGACCCGACAACGACCGGCACAACTCAGGCGAGTTTCCTTTGATGTGCGCAGATACAAGTACTCACCCACACCCGCAGAAGTTGGACAGTCCCCAAATGTCGACGAATGGGAGCTGGACGACTACATCCAGGGAGAGTTCCAGTATCTGTACGCAGGCTGAGGGAATGGGCAACGGACATGGACTCCTTAGACACTCGTTCGGACAGTCACTCTTTTGCAATCTCGAATGGCCACTCGTTGTCTTCCTCAGCGCATCCACAGCACCCACCAAGGTATCTGAGGTAGCGGAAGTAGCAACAGAAGCAGTGCGAGGGTACGTTGATGGTATCCATTGAGGCTACGCGAAGCTGTGTGCGTACAGCCTTGAAAGCCTTGAAGGGACAACCAACAGCGCAGCCATGCAACATTCTGGAATGTTCTAGCAGGATCTAGGAGATGCCAGAAAACGCGAGAAGGTGCTGGAAGGTTCTCCAGGCAGTTCGCAGCCCGGGACCTTCTGGAATCTTCAAGACAATAGACGAGGCAGTGAGTGCACAGCCGTGAGGCAGCGCGCACAGCCGGATGGCAGGGAACTTACAGGGCCGGGTCAGCCCGGGTCCTTGTCAAGAATACCCTGGAGAGTTACGGAATGTGTTGGAAGGTTCAAGGACATTGTTAGTCAGCCAGTAGGTAGCGATTTGTAATGTAGATAGAATGCGCCGGAAGCTTTCTGGGAGAGTATATATACTTGACTGGCAAAGCCCCCCNGGAAGAAGAACAACTCAGAATGATTTTCTCACAAGCGAGTAAGATCTAACAGCAAGTACCAGCTGTTACGCTTTCGAGCGTGACTCTTAAACTATCAAGCCTTAAGACGTCAATGGATATAGAGCTTGTATATATCCAGCTACTAGCCCTAGCTTGTCGAAGATAAGCGCGTAGTAGTATTTGCAGTTGAAAGCGAGTTAACGAGTAACCAAAGTCGTATTTCGCGAAGAGACTGAAAGCTGAGGGTCGCTCTATGGCGTCGCCTCTTATATACATGTAGACCAGCCTGTAGATGGAATGTTCTAGCGTATACAAGGACTTTCTGGTACGTAGTAGTCAGCGCTAGTCGAACCTAGTAACACGGTGGCAGTGCTACTGTGCACTGTGCAGAAGCGCCTGTGCACTGCGCAGAAGCGACTGTGCACTGTGCAGAAATACTGTGCATGGAAAGTCCTAGAGTGTCCTGGATAATACGAGACCATTCCTGTCTTTCAGAACCGTAACTAGAGTCCCAGAGCCCGCCATACTTGTATCGTACAGAGTAAGTACTAGAGAACGTTACCAGTCCATTGAGACGTCTCAATACCTATTGTACATTCGTAACAATCGACCGTTATCGTCCCCAGAACTACATCGGCTGGGCTTTCATCATCGTCGGGTTCGGCGTTCTGAGCATCCTCGACGAAAACAGCTCTCGCGCTGCATATATTGGATCTCAAGTGCCCCTCGGCGTCGGGTTGGGAATTATCTGGATCAGCACGCAGTTCCCCATCCTTGCTCCCCTTCCTTATTCCAACAGTGCACACGCTCTCGCGTTTTTTNACTTTCATGCGGTGCTTTGCTCAGGTGCGTTCTCTCGTGTCCTTTCGGTTCATGCTCATGTGTAAGTACTGATGACAACATTCGATATTGTCAGAGTTGGGGCATCGTAGTGGGCGGCACCATTTTGCAGAACGAGCTCCTGAAGAACCTCCCGGACGCGTTTCGCGTACAGTCTCCCGGTGGCGTTCAAATCGCCTACGCCGTCATACCCGCCATTTCAAGCCTCCCCGCCACGCTCAAGGACGAGGTTCGCGCGGTGTTCGCGCGTGCTACGCGTCTCATCTGGCAGGTCATGATTGGGGTTTCGGGCGCCGGCCTCTTGAGCGTGCTCCTTATGCGCGAGGAGAAGCTTCGCCAGGACATGGACGAGCAGTGGGGCCTCAGGGAGGACGGACTCGGCCCGGCTTCGCTTCAGTCTCAGAATGAGCTGGAGTGGAAAGTCGCAGATGCCGCGGACGTCGAACTCGCCCAAGTGCCTCCGGCTGAACGCAAGTAGCCATTCCAGTCCGGTTCCCGCGATGCATTTGAAGTCAGGCTCATGGGCTACTAGTAGATGATCAGGAATTGGTTCGTATCCATGTCTCACCCCTTTCGCCTTGATACTGTTTCGTGAGTGTTCATACCCAGAACGAACACCGCGTCCTTCGTGTTATCTCACTACGATACGCATATTTGTCAGATAGCTTCTTGTGACCCTGACCATGCTCCCATGCTTGTGTTATATGACAGCGCTATATCATTCAATGCAGATACCATCGGTACTGAATTGGCGTTGGTGCCTGCGGCAATCTGAAGAGACATATCAATCAGCGGGGCTAATGACATCCCAGGCAGCATCGAATCCACATCAAGCTGGGCGCGGGGTCTTGAGCTGCGCTGGGCGAATCAGAAGGAGCTCATCCACGTCGAACAGAAGTATTGGGCAACACTTTGTGGACACCGGCAAGCACAACCTCGACTTCGCAATTTCTGGGATGTCAGCCTCCAGCCAGCGCCCTCGGCTTCAGGGAACGACATCCGGACATTGACTGACGATCTCCCGGGGCTCAATAGGGCCTTCAGATCGTCTGCTCGTCATATCTGTTCGCACAGCCCGAGCATTCCAAGGTAACTCGGTGGCACGGTAGCATGACTTCCTTGCTTCCTTGTTGGTAAGCGGCTATGTGATCTGACCCCTGCGTCGAACACGTTGAGGTTCCTGTTTTGCGACATGATCATTGCGCCGTCCGGGCTTACATCAATACGGCTTGGATCGTTCTGACGGTGCTATGAAGTGTGCGTAACGTATTGACGGATCACTGGCGTGCACCGACTTCGTTCTGCGTCAGTAGAACGCACGGACGTTGTCCAAACTCACATCACATATACCGCCGGTGCCTCAGGTGACAACATCAGCTTCTCGTGTAAGACTCGCGCTCGGCGGACTCGGGGTAGGAACCCAAAGTAGTACGTCGCCCTCTCCCATGTATCTCAGAAGTAACTATACAAGGTGTTGATATGACAGGATTCGCCATGATGCGTAATCAGAAGGTCCAAGGTGGGGATTCCGGGAGAGTGCAGCAACGGTGCCGAGATACAGGCTTTCGATGGGTCAGAGCCGGACAAATGCTGAGCTCAGCAAGGTGAGCTACGCGCTGTGGGTATAGGAACGTACCTACTAGACAACGGCTGAGCCTGCTCCTCCGAGCGNTTTTTCTACCCGAGGTCATAGCGGTCCTCCCCACCGAGATCCCCAGTATTCTGAGTCGGTCCGTTAGCTCCCCATCCTGAATACTCGAGTATTGTCTCACTGTCATCGATAGGTGCTTGAAGAGATGGAGTTTCGGATTGACTACGCGTATGCCCTCAACATGTTCAAGGTCCTATTGCTCGCCGGATCAGCAGAGCTCTTCGTCGTCGTCGTCGCTCCACCCAAGCGAGCTGCAGGAGGGAGCAAGCCAGTGTACACCGGCCAACTATTCGAATTCCTAGTTCGCTATATGGCCTATGTTGGCTGTGTAAGGACCATTCCTTCATCACCGTGAACGACGAGCTCACCTCATTCCATAGTACTCGGTATCGGCGTCTGCACTATGCCATTCGGTGCTTATTCTATACGCCAACAACGAAGCGTGGACTGGGAACGCTACGCGTTGGCTCTGTCCATCAATGCCGCCTGCGCTGGACCCTCTCACCAAGCTGTCGCCCGCCTTCATCGTCGGCGTGTTCTTCGTCAGCGTCGGAGCGTTTATTCGCCTTTGGGCATACGCCTCCCTCGGCTCTCTGTTCACATTCGAAGTCGTCATCAAGAACAACCACCGCCTCATCACGTCAGGCCCATACCGGCTCGTTCGTCACCCGGCATACATCAGCCTGTGGCTTCTTCTGCTGGGGACGCACCTAATCCATTTCGGGGAGGGGGGATACGTGACTTATTGCAACATTGCTGCCACCCCGTTCGTCGTTGTCGTGCTCATCTGGAAGGTCGGGTCGGTTTTCTCCGTGATTTCGTTGTACAAGCGGTGCAGCATAGAAGACGCTCAGCTGCGGGACAGATTCAAACATGAGCGGGAAGATTATCGCCAGGCGGTACCGTACGCTTTGATACCGTTTGTTATATGATCCAAGCTGCAGCGCATCGGGTATATTTGTGAAATAAGGCGATAGGTTGGTGTATGCATTCCGGCTATCTTCAAGGGAGGCTCTCAGGAAGGAACTTGTACTCGGCTCTACTATTCCTTGCTAATTCAAATATGTATCAGAATTCAACACGGGGGGAGTGTCGAGGTACGATACCTTGGGCAACCATTGCAGCAATCGACGTTGCATGGTGATTTTGCACTGTACTGCTAGAAGACGCACATACGCACGTTGAGCAGAGCAATAAAGGCGGATTCACAACAGAACATTACTGTACCATAACTCATACGGTCAGACTAGGCTTGCCAGTGAGTTGTCTGTCTGTAGCCTGCATTAAAGCGCCGAGTCGCCGGCTACAATATCATGTCAGCGTCTCGTACAGAAAGTAGTTGAGCCAGTATCTGGGCTGTAGTATATGTCAAACAGTTTCGTGCGTATATCGCCTGACAGATGTTCTTGCCTTTGATATGATGTTGGGCGCACCAAAACCTGTTTTGACAGCCGCTACTATCGGAGCGCTAGTGAGTGCTGGCACTTAGCCACCATCCTACTCTTNTTTTTTTTTTTGGTGCCTGACGAGCGCGGAGACTCAGTCTCCTTCTCGCCAGTTGGTGCAGGACGTCGAGGGCAAAACCCTCAGTGTCACCCTAGGGGAAATGCAGTTACGCACGTTGTGTGGGACTCCAAGTCTACGCCTGCCTACCCACTAAAACCCCTTGCTCGCGCACCCAATCACTTTCGCGGTCGATTCTCATATCGAGCACAGGCTCCCACGTCGCACGCACAACATCAACTGGTAGGGGGCGCCCACCAGGGACCGTACGGCGGACGCGCTGTTGATCCAGCCACAGCCGCCGGTCAAGGACAGCGTACCATTGGTTACGCACAGCATTCGGGGCGTGTACACGATCGGGTGAGTCGTGCCATTGGATGACACGCTCACATCGGAGCGCCCAGATGGTATGGGCCGTCTCACTCAGGACGAGTCGCGCGAGACGGGAGGACGCGCGTCGTACAGTATCGTCGCCACCAGCAACAGTGAAGAGGGGGGCACCAAGGTAGAGGCCAAGGCTCGGTTGTTCGGGGAGGGGCACATCCGCACGGCGCAGGAGCGCGCGCGCCCGATCCCACAGGTCAGCTTGGCCAGGAGCTGCGCAGGCAGTAAGGATGTGCTCCATATCCTCCGGGACGCCACAGTGGCGACAGAGGGCACGGTCCTCGTAGCCAGGAATCACAGACCAGTACGGGCCAACGCGGTAGGCACGGTGGAGGGTTTTCCAGAGAAAGTCGCGCACTTTAGGTTCAATAGGATCTTTGCGAAGGGCGTTCCACAGGGTCGCGGGCGCATAGAGGGGTCCACACCAGTCATGCACGCTGGAGAGGGCGCGTTCCACGTTCGCAAGGGCCGCAGCACGGGCGGCGGCCGGCCTGGTGAGCAGGATGGCCCGATAAGCCAGCCGCTGAGTGAGACTCACAAGCTCGACACCCTGCTTCAGGAAGCGGCGGGGCGGGGGTGGATGCAGAGGGAGATAGGGGACAGGCTTCGCCGCGCCTTCGGCTGCAAGGCGGTCGGCGCCCTCATTGCCAGGGTCTCCGGAGTGTCCTTTGACCCACCGGAAAGTGGTTGCCGCGGAACGGGTGCACAAGAGCGCGACCAGATGTTGAAGGAGGGCGGCGTTGGCCACGTCAATCCAGCCCCTGCGTTCCCACTTAGGTAGCCACTTGGTTAGTCCATCAACCACATAGCGGGAGTCGCTCACGACATGCAGGGCCGCGAAGGGTGCCACGGCTCGGTGTGCCATCATCACCGCATAGATCTCTGCCGTCTGGTTCGACAGGTGCTCGCCAGGGACCCGCTCGCTCGCATTCCTAGCGTCTCCAGGTCCGAACCAAATCCCACTACCAGCCGCCGCGTCAACACAGCCATTCCGGACGCAGGATCCATCAGTGAAAACCTCAACGTCTTCTCCAGCAACTTGGAAGGGTCGGGAGGGTCGGTGCGCAGTGAGGGTAGGGTGCATGGGAGGGCAGAACGCACGGAAGGTGAGTGCAAGGGGGAGGTCGAGAGTAAGAGCAGGGTTGAAGGTGACACGCGCATACCCATCGCGAGCGACTTCATTCGCGAGGATCCTGCGTCTGGTCAGGGAGAGGCCATCGCGCACATCCACCACCGACGGGTCCCACTTTGCGTGGAGGCGTCGGGCAAGTTTTGCAGCTGCGACGACACAGCGATGCGGGTTGGTGCAGCCAGAGTCAACACGGTCACGCACACACAGGAGGCAGGGGCATTCAGCATGCGCACGGTGCGTACCATCCGGGTGTAGGAGGCGCTGGGCAATGCGGATACACTGGCCAACGGTGATCATGCCATGATTGGTGCGCAGGCATGTTGATGATGCCGTTTTCGCCGCGTCGCGGCCGTCAAGCAGGGCAGGATGGTACCAGATGGGCATCGCGGCACGGAGGGCCGCAGCAGGCTTCGCAACGTCCAGCGCAACACGGTACTTCTTCGCACACTTCACCATTCGCTCCAGATAGTCTGGCAATTTAAAGCGTGCCCGCGTACTAACATTCCAGCTCTGCAGGAAGGAATTGAGGCGCGCTCCGGGGTCTGTGCGAGCGGAGCGGCAGTCCACAGCCCTTGCGAGGAGGACATCCGCGAGGGCCGCCCACGCCGGTCGGTCGTGGGAGAGGGCAAGGTACGCCTTCAGCCACATCATATCAATGGCTTCGTTACGCGCATCAAGGTCAAGGAGGGCGAGGCCGCCCTGGGAGACATCCGAATACAAGGTGCGCAGCGCGACGGGAGGTGCATTCGAGTNCCCCCCACATAAAGGTGCGGAGTGCAGCCGTGAGAGACGCGGCGACACTGGCAGGCATGCCCTGCGCTTTCGTCCGGAACTGGGTTCTTCCCCCGAGTTCCATACCAATAACAAGCTTCTTACCGTACAGCGTGGGCCGTCGCCGGGCCCATTTAGCGAGGTTGACACGCACAGTGTCCACAATGGGTTGCCAGGATTGCTGTGGGTCGACATGGTTCCCAATCCACGCCCCGAGTAGGCGGATGGCTTCACCATCGCGGACGAGGTGGACAGAGGAGGGGATGGGGGTAGACGATGCAGTAAGTTGGCGCGTGCGCGTGAGGCGAGCACGGAACTCGGGCGTGCCGATGGGGATGACTTCAGTCTTGTGCAGGTTGAACTTCGCACGTGAACCCGCACACCAGGTCGAAGTGAGCGCCTCAACATCCGTGTAGCTGTCATCTTCACTCAGGAAGACGGTAGTGTCATCCGCGAACAGTTTCGCAACAAGCCGTTCATGGTGGCCGGGGATCGGGAAGCCTCGTAATGTCGAGCTCCGGAAGGCGGCTGCCAGGGGTTCAATGGCGAAGTCAAAGAGGAGGCACGACATGGGGTCTCCTTGTCGTACTCCTCGCACCACTCGGAAGGTCTTGCTTTTAACACCATTAATGATAACACAGCTAAAGGCGCGGTGGTACAGGTGCTGGACCGTCCGGACAAAGGTCCGCGGGAAGTTCATATGTTCGAGCGCTGCCCAGAGGTACGTGTGGTCAATACGGTCATATGCCTTCTCCTGGTCCAGGGCCACAATCGCACCGTTGACCTCTTCCGCCTCCGCATAGTCAATCATCAGTGTGGCCAGACGTATGTGGTCGAAGATACTTCGTCCCGGCACAAAACCAGCCTGGTCCGTGTGAATCAGGTCACCCGCACAGTCTGCAAGCCGCAGGGCAAGAGTGCGTGTCATAATTTTGTAATCCGAGTTGAGGAGGGTGATCGGCCGGTAGTTCTCGATATCACGCTTGTCCCGCTTCAGCTTGTACACCGGGCATATCCATCCCTCGGCGAAGGTGGAGTCCGGCAGGACCCCGTACTTAGCAATATCATTGTACACACAAGCAAGGGCTTTCGCCACATTCACACCAGCCTCTCCCCGTTTGACGTCTGCCTCAAACCACCGCACATAGGCCTTCCAAACCTCCGTCGGCAGGCCGTCAAGGCCGGGCGACTTGTCACCAGCAGCAGTTTTAATGGCGGTCGTCACTTCCGCAACACTCAGTTTAGCGGCCAAGGCCGACTTTCGCAGGTTGGGCAGGGTCTTCTGCATGGGACGTAGTGCCTCTCGTATCAGGTGCGCGTGGTCAGTTTGTGCAGGGACAGGGTCGAGGTGCTGGATCGAGTCGTAGTGCCGCATGGCAATGTTCGCCATGCGCTTCGTGTGTGCAGTGTACACAGGAGTAGGATGCGCGGGGTCACGGAGCCTCACAATACGTTCCGCACACAGTATTGACATTGTGGTGGTGCCCGCCGAGCGTGCCCACTGTTTAGTCATTGTTTCACTAAAAAGGCGCTGCCGTGCCGCGACCGCCCGCCGGGCACCTTCGAAACGTTTCCGCTCCAGCGCTGCTAACCGGTCCTGCAGAACTGCAGCATGGAGCATCAGCCCGTCTGGAGCAGGCTGGTTATCGGTCGGGTCGGGACACGCGGCAAGGGTCCGTTGGAGGTCGGCGCGGAGGGCATCAATACGTCGTTGCATACGGGGGATCTTCGCCTTCGCCCTCGCGCGCACAGCACTGATGAGGTCACGCTTGAAGGCGAGGTAGACAGTCTGTGGGTTCCGCGCGTTCGTGCGGTCGCCGAGCGCGTCGAGCGCGTCAATCATGGCTTTGGCCAGGCGCTTCATATCGTCGACCAGGGCGGCGTCAGACAGCAGGTGTTTGGGCATCGCCCAGCGGCCCTTGCCCACAAAGGGGGCTTTCTGGTCATAGAGGCTGGCCATGACCAGGAGGTGGTCAGTGGGGAGGCCGGGTTCCACAAGATCCCAGTCGTCGAACTCACGCATTGCGTGCAGGCGGACATAAATTCGATCCAGCCGCGACTGGCTACCCGTGCTCGCGTGGAGATAGGTGTACGATTTCGTGGTGGGGTGCTGCTCACGCCAAAGGTCGCGGAGCGAGGCCTGGCCCAGGAGTGCACCAAGCGAGGCCCGGGCGTTCGCAGGGTCGAGACGTGCCGGGAGGCGGTCCAAGGCGTCCTCGACAACGTTAAAGTCGCCGAGGAGGGCATCGACCGGGGCACGGGTCCATTCCGGTCGGCGGGAGAGGTTGTCCCACAGTGCCGCATTTTCCGACGACCCGTTAGGGCCATAGGCATTGACCAGACGGAGGGGTTGGTCAGCAGGCCAGTTAACAGTCAACAGGATCGCACGCCCCGGAGACAGTTCCTCAGCGGAGTAGGCGGCATCTTTGAGCAGTCGTTTGTTCATCACGAAGGCAACCCCGCAGGCACCGGTTTCATTTTCCGGGTACGCAGAGAAGAGGACGTCGAGGTAGTCCCCAAAGAGGCGCAATACCGCCTCAGCGCCCACGGCATCCAGGTGCGTTTCTTGGAGAGCCAAGATCGCAATTTTTCGTTCGCGCAAGAGCTGATTAATGCGCATCCATTTCTCGCCGATCCCNTCCAGCTGTGACCCCNACCCGCTCCGCGCATGTTCAGCGTCGCAACACGCAGGGAGGTTTTGCCACGGTTAATTCGAGGGGCAGCGCCAGTCTGCAACGGGGGGAAGGACACGTTCGCAGCACCGCACGCCATGTCAGCAGGAAAGGGAGGCGGCCCACTACCATGTTCGGGAGCCAGGTCATCGGAGCAAGTGGCAGTGGGCGGACCAGCATGTCCTCCGTGGCCCCCGAAGCGCATGTGACCAGTAGACGGCAGGGGGTCCAGAATGTTATTGGGTGATGTATTGGAGGGGGTAGCAGTTGCGCACGTCCCACCAGGGAACAACCATGACCTGGCGGTAAGGGCCATACCCGGACCCAGGGTGACTATGCATTGGAGATGGCATGGGTGCCGGCACATGCACAATCTCCGCTTCAGCCTCTCGGCGCGGCTCGTCACGGCCTAAATAGGCCTCTGCTTGGAGGACGACGGCTTTCCTGCGCCCAAGGGCCAGTAGATGTGGGCCGTCGCCGACTCAGCTTGCGGGTGCTCGGCAGGCGCACCCAGCTGTCACCGCAGCGGGAGTAGTCACGTCCCGGTTGATCGGTCTAGGCACGCACCGGCGTCCAGGGGGGGGGGGGGCGGCGCACGGCGCGCGGTTCACATCGCCAGGTGTTCACGCACTAGATGGATTAGGGAACATGGGCAAGAGCGGGGTACAGGCTGACGGGCACAGGATGACAACGTCATACTATAGCAAGGCGTACTACAAGACGGGTGGGTCTCAACACATACAGGGGACAGGGAAGAGGGGAGATGCAGTGCAGGGGAGGTAGGCGATCTATGTCCAAGAGGAGGGGAACGGGCATGAGAAGTCACTTGCCGCCGCGACGGCCACCACGGCCAAAGCCGCGCCCGGCTCCCCGGGATGTTCCCTGAGCCGCAGAGTTACCGGCCGGGGGCTGCATGGAAGGTCCGTGACTGTGACCTTGTGAGGACTGGGAGGGCTGCGGAGGGAGAGGCGGCCACCCCGGGATACGGAGGAATGGACACATGGGGGTGGGGTGATCGGCGCCGCGGCAGACATCACAGGGCGGCGCGCGCCAAGGAACCGCCGCGCCGTGGAGGGGTGTGTCGTAGGTCATGGCCATGGCCGCGTCCCGCCAAGAACGCCACGCCTCATAGTCGACAGTGGGCGGGTCGCAGAAGACCGCCACGAGGAGGGTGCCATGTTCCATCACTCGGATGTGGATGCTCAAGGTGTCGAGGGTGCGGTGGATGACGTCGGCCTCGCTCATCTCTCCAAAGGCCGGGTGGTCACGCAGGAGGCGGCGTGTGAGGTCAATGAAGGGGGCGGAGGTGAAGGCCGAGAGGATCGTGCCGAGGACCTCAGCTCGGTACCCTCGGGACGCGCGGAAGCCATTTAGGCTGAAAACGTAGCGTTGCGTTTGAGTGGGGCGGCCGTACGCAAAGAGGGCGAAGCGAGGCGAGACCCAGACTCGCCGTTCGATAAGCCGGTTAGCAGCATCCGCAGGGAGATGCAGCACCGCCCAGGTGGCCGGAGCAGTACGCGGGGCCCCGTTCTGGCTCAGCTCCGGAGCGGGCGGCGCGATGAGCGGGTCAGACTGACCAGTCGCGGAATGCGTCAGTTCGCCAATTTCCCCGGTCAGGCCATTCAGCTGTTGGGGGAGGGGAAGACCGACGCCCGGGATGTGTACAAGAACTGGGTTTTGCAGGGTAGGGTCTTCAAGCGCCAAGGTGCGCGTCCTTGACGAGCCGTCATACAGTGCGAGGGGGTGGGAGAAGTTGACATCAGGGAAACCACCAGGTGGTGGGGAAAGGAAACGGACTTCCCCCGCTTCAGGGACCGTCGGCAGGGGAGGGGCTGGCGGTGGGGCGCAATCGGCAGGGGATCGTCGCGTGGGTGGCCGCACCGCTTCAGCTGCAGCAACGTCGAGGTGGCGACAGTCAACGGTTTCGTACAGGGGGCGCATCGGCGGGCTTTCCGTCCGCCGTGTCCCAGATGGGCCCGGGGTCGGCTGCCGTGGGGGAGGCGAGAAGGCAAACTGCGCAGGGCGGACCCAATCACCATCATCCGGCTGCAGTGGTAGGTTCGCAGCGGGTACAGGCAACACATGAAGAGGGGGGCGGACGGGCGCAGGAGGTGCTCGTTGGCCCCAGTCGTGCCGCAGCTCAGGCTGGCGTGTAGGCACGGGGGGCTGGGGAGCCGAGTCAGGGGACGGAGGGTGCGGGAGGGCCGCTGCGGCACGAGTCGGCAAAATGGGCAGGGAGGGGTTGTCAGGAAGGGTGCGGGAGGCGCGGCCGTTACCTCGCAGGATGGACTCCAGGACCGTCGCAGCCGTCAGGAAGCCCCGCTGACGGAGGGCCGCCGGAGTGTGGTCAGTAGGGGCGCAAGAGGGAGGACGC